>SJYC01062387.1:0-14526 GCA_006408675.1 Madoqua kirkii
TAGTTCTGAGGCCTCAATTTTCACCTTGAAGGTAGGTTTTAAAAAATTGTTTGCATTTTGCTTACTTTTGCAACCATTCTAGTTTTACGTTGTAATTTACTGTTCCATGTAAGTGAGCTTTTTTTAAAAAAGTTTTTTTTTTTTTTTTAATGTAGACCATCTTTAAAGTCTGTACTGAGCTTGTTACAACACTGCCTCTGTTCCATGTTTTTGTTTTTTTGGCCCCAAGGCACATGGGATCCCAGTTCCCTGACCAGGGATCGAACCTGCACCCTGCATTGGAAGGCAAAGTCTCAACCATTGGACTGCCAGGGAAATCCCTATTGTTCTTTTTTTAATGAGAGTATTATAACTGCTGTGTGTGACCAGGTGACGATTCTACAGTTGAAGTATTTTGTACATCTTTGTGTCCAAACATCCTTTTGGCTGGGGAAGTTTCTCTGAGATGTGAATGTGGAGTCAGTCTTTGGAGAGGATTTTTACAGCGTTATGCATATGAAATATAGTAATTTCTAATTAGCAAAATGACGTTGAATTAAACAAGCTAGCCGTGTGTCTATGGAGCAACGTCTTTAATTGCCCTGTGATAAACGATCAGTGAAACCCACAGCTGGATAACAGATAGCAGTAAAACCTGTCAATAAAACCAATCTTGTTCTGCCTCAGTAGCCCAGCTCACTTGTTCGAGTGCTGAAAGCAGAATTTAAATGGAGAATTATTTAAAAGTCATTGAGGCAGGCTGGAACACATCCAGGCTTGTATGATATGATTTGGTGAATTTTTAATCCTTCAAAGCTAATTATAAAGGAGCAGAGCACATAAAAAAACATTTAAGGAAAAAGATTCCTCCTTTGAAGACGTGTGTGTCTAAAAGGAGAACCCAGCCAGGATTATCGGAGCTCAGATCAAACGTTGGCTGCTCCTGTTTCTTATGTATGAACACTGTGTACTGGCCCAGTGTGATTACCATCTAATTAGGCTAAACTTCATTGAGGTTAGTAAACACTTTCATCACAGTAGTATTCCCGGTCTGTTTTGTAACGTTTGTTGTTAAACATTTTGTGATATTCAATTTGCTGAACTCTTCATCTATTAGACGATTTTTACATATCACTCTCATTTGGGTGGATGGAAATTGCCATGATTTTATTATAATTCAAGGTGGGATGCTGAACATAGTTAAATAACTTTTGGAGAAGTCATACATAAAGATTAAGACCCCAGAGTGGGTGAGACTGTGAGGACTGGCCTCTAGCTGCCACCATTACTGTTCCAGTGCCCTTTTGATCACAGCCCTTTGGTTTCCTCTGGGTGCTGACATGCCCACTGCATGTGAAGTTGGTGGGGCTGGTGCCCTCCTCTCATTGTAGGAGCTGGGCACAACACTCACAGTATCTTTTTGGTACAGCTCTAGTGATTGGTTCAGAGACTGTCATGTGGACCAGTTTGACCCAACCACTGACTGGCTCCCCTGAAATGTCTCAGCTGGAATTAACCATTTCCTGCCGGAGTGGCTAAACAGAGAGGATGCTACGGGTGGTAAAGACGACCATGAGTCATCTTGGAGAGACACAGGTTGAAGAATAAAGCCAAGCTGGATCAAACGCTGTGAGGTCTGGAGAGATGGAATCCTGAAGACCTAATTTAAGTCCTGACACCAGCTGTGTCTCCATCAGTGATAATTCTAGA
Organism: Madoqua kirkii; assembly: GCA_006408675.1. Taxonomy (NCBI): domain Eukaryota; kingdom Metazoa; phylum Chordata; class Mammalia; order Artiodactyla; family Bovidae; genus Madoqua; species Madoqua kirkii. The sequence goes on from SJYC01062387.1 coordinate 1,690, forward strand.
CCTTCCAGAAGTATGGGGTTGCACTTTTTTCAAGAGCTAGTTTGAGTTTTTGTCATTTGAAATGTAAGACATGGTGGGAAATTCAGAAGTTTAGGTGTTTGATGAAGCAACATCCAAAGCAGACTTACCTGAGTATAATGACTAACAAATGCCACCAAGACAAGGTGTAAGATAGAGTTTGGAAAAGAGTTATGTTTAGTTCCACAAAATATATTGGTAAATTAGAGATCTCCAAAACCCATTTTACACTGCATTTCCATGTAATTTCTGCTTCAGTTAAGCACTCTTTTTGTAGAGGGTGTCCTCTTTGTGAGATGATTTAGTTTGTTGAGTTACTCATACAAAGTGATACATAAAAAAAAGAAGCACCTTTCATGGTTAAAACAAGAGTGAACATACTCCTTTTCCACTGGTAGTTATACATGCTGCCTCCAAACTGGCTGAGTCTTGGCCTAGTGGCTCCTCTGAGGATATATTACTCCTGCTCGCTTGCTCCCAAAGATCCCATGCCCAGGTCTTTCTGATTAAATTTCAGAATCTTCTGTCCCTCGGGCTGACTCCCACCTTCTAGGCTTGATTAACATTCACACTTTCATCTTGTCTTCATTTTACCATTTCTCAGCCTTGATCCAATTTCTGAGTCCTCTGGTCCTCAGCCCCACACTCATTGTTTCTGGACCCTGCATGTCTAACAATGGTTCTTTAAGTAAAACTCCTCCTGGACTGACCTGCACTCTGGACCCTTCTTTCCCTTACACTGATTTTGGGAAGTCACCTTGCCCCTGGAAATTCAATCTAACATTTCTAGGATATGACTTTAGAGTTGGTCAGACCTTTCTCAATCATACCTCTGAAATCTAAAATTTCAGATATTCATTGCCTTGTCTCATTTTCTGCTTTGATAAGATGCTGATGTCTCTGGCAGAAGTGACAGACAAGTCTCATCAAGAAGGTTTCCCCTGGGGCATGCAGACTGTTGTGTCCATTCCACTGCCTCTCTTGTGTGTAGCAGCAATGGGGGTTGGGGGGGAGGTGGTGGTGGTGGTGGTGGTGGTGAAGTCAGCTCCAGAGAGGAAGGGAGCCTGATTCATCTCAGTGGATCATGGCAATCTTCTCCCCTTTATCAGCAACAGATTCAGGAACTCAAAGTGCAGCATTCCTTGTGTGACAGCTTAGGGTGAATGACATAGATCCTTTCATACAGACAGAAAAGAAAGCTTTGGTTCAATGCCAGGGGAACACATCTTTCTCTTCCTCCCTTCCCCATCCCCATTCACTTGCCCCTCTGTAAACAGGAACATGGAAGCATAGGGCCCTAACTGATGCACATAGCCATCCTATAACCATGGGGCAAACAACCTAGGATGGAGCTGACATTGTGTTTAGCAGAACAGAGAGATAGAAAGAACCTGAGTGTTCCATGACACTGTCCAGCCCTCAGATCATCCAAACCTTATCAAGACTTCCAGATAAGTCATACGTTCTGTGTTAAAACCTTTAGCTTAAAAAAAAAAGCTGATGTGGGACTTCCTTGGTGGTCCAGTGGCTAAGACTCCATGCTCCCAATGCAGGGGGCTCAGGTTCAATTCATGGTCAGGAAACTAGATCTCACATTCTGTAACTAAGGCCAGTGCAGCCAAATAAATATTTAAAAACAAAACAAAAATAAAACTTATGTAACTAATGGACTTTCCAGGTGGCTCAGCAGTAAAGACTCTGCCAGCCAATACAAGAGATGCAGGTTTGATCCCTGGGTTGGGAAGATCCCCTGGAGAAGGAAATGGCAACCCAGTCCAGTATTCTTGCCTAGAAAACTCCATGGACAGAGAAACTTGGCAGTCTATATAGTCCACTGGGTCACATACTGCTGGGCACGCATGTACATGCACACACACTAACATTTACAAACCACATTCTGCTTCAGGAAGGGCTGCTACTGCTTAATTTCATTTGAGCCTGAGAACAGTTCCCTAGAGTAGATTTGTATCATCTACATTGTAGGATGTGGCAATTAAGACTCAGAGAGGTGAGCTGAATGGTACAGACTGCCAGGCTGGTGCAGAGAATCCAAGGCTAAATGCTAGAGCTCTGACTCAGGGGCTTCAATGCTTCACCCACCCCATGCTGCCCCTCTGGTGTTCCATGAGGCCTCTCTGTTCTCTGGCAGGCAGCCGCTTCCTCTAAATCCAGAATCAGCTTTCCTTGTTGGCATCTCTTTGGGAAGGCAGCCCCAGGGCTTTCCTTATCGGTTTGTGGTTGCTTGAGTTCTCTTACCATGAAAAGGGCTTTATTTCTTGGCATATAATCCCCTTCCTTATCCACTCCCTCTTCTCTATGACTTCACTGGGCTTCCTGTTGGTTTTGAGTTAGGAACACCCTGGATTGACAACTGGAGTCAATTTCTGCATTTGATTCAAAAGCAACTTGATTGAATGGATTCTACACAATGGGGAACTTGGTGGATCATTACAGCTTAAGTAATCCCCAGGAAATGTGATGAAACAAGAGAAAAATTATTCTTCATAGGAGCTGAGAGTGGATAAGCTCTTAGGTTTTTAATAACACCTGTGAGATGACTGATATCTTACCATAAATATGGAAGAAAGAAAAAAAAAGTAGTGGAAAAGTAGGAGAGATGAAGAGAAATAAATAAATAAATAAATATATAAACACTGGGAGTCAAAGAGGACATATATGCAATAATTTTCTAACCTCTAAAATTTTTCTCTCATTTTTGAGTTAAGTTAGGCATTGCTTGGTGAATACAATTACCCATTGCCTGGGGGCTCTTAAATCCCGCAGAATATATTAACTCAGTAATTTGTAGGATAGGCTGCTGGAGTTAGCAGCTAACAAAATGGGAAATAGAATTAAGAACCCTACTGACCCACAAACCAGTTGATTGGGCCCACAAACACCTATTTATGTTTATTAGTTAATCTTTTGAAGAGACTAGATAAATTACAAATGGCCTTAATCATTTCCTGTAGTTGTTTACTTTTCCTTCTCCCAATAAGCCCTTGAAATTAAAATAGGAAGTGAAGGTTAGGAATTAATAGGTCAAGTTTTGCTTTTTTCCCAGTGCTCATTTGCATTTTTGATGGCCCAAATCCCCCCCTTCCTGCTTTCATGAAGCATGTGATTGTTTCATTCTGTCTTGTAAATATCATGATTTAGCTTATGTGAAACTTGAATGAAAGTCAGAACAGTCAACCAGGGAATATTAGGTGAAGGGAACTGACAGTCATATTGCCGTAGACCTCCACCTCTGTGTCTTATGATGTCTTTAAACCTGCTGATGTGGGAGGCTTGGGTGCTGGGATGTCAATGCTCAAGAAAATGATAAGATGAGTTTCATATGTACTTAAATGTCTTCTGTAACCAGGTGGCAGCCAGTTTATTTAAAGCGCTGATGAATAAGAGGAACTCTGAAAGGGAACATTTGACTCATCCTTATCTTTACTTTGAGGATGACGATAATCCTTGGAATTAGGAACATGAAAATAAACCATGTAATGGTGAATTCATCTTATTAGCGTCATTAGTAGAATGGTGAGATTAACTGAGAACAATTGAGTTGGACTTGGCACAAATCTTAAATGTTAATATGCAGAAGGTAATATAAAGAAAGACATTAGACATACCAGATGAAAGAGTTATAGTGTAGTTCAACAAGGGAAACATCTGAAAGGTTTACCTACATAACATTTTTTGAGTTGCCATGCTAATGTATTTGTGCAGTAAAAAATGTCCAAGAGAGACACCATGGCATGCGCAACCTAGGTGTTAGGTCTCTGAATTGGTAGAGAGGATCTTGGTACCAGGAAAAAAGTCATAAATTCTGCACTCATTCTGATTTTACATTCACTTAATAGAAGATTTTTAATGCTTTAATTTGCTTTTACTTTCCCTAGACTTTATGATTCCTACCTCACTGCCTTGGTATGCATTTACATAGCATAGCTCAGTTGTCCAGGGAATTTTATTTCTTTCCTCCCACTTTCTATCCAATCCAAAGTGGACAGGAGACAAAGGATGAGGGCCGATACTATTAGAGAGTCAGGAATAGGTCAGGGAATATGAGCAACCGTGTTGCCGCTTCATGCTATTTACAGCTTTTCTCTCTTAAGCTTCTGATCTGTGTGCGTTTGGCAATGAAGGGAGACAAAGGGAGGTCATCTTTCCAGTTCCTGTTTCAGGAGGATAACAGGCATGACAGCCACAGCAAACGGTCACCGTTATTTAGCACACACTAGAAATGCTTTCAGATCCATAATCTTATTTAAACCTTTCAATAAACCTGGGAGAAAGGCAAGGTTACTTACTGCAGTTGATGGATGAGGAAAAGGAGATGCAGAAAAGTTGGGTCATGAGCTCAAACTTGCTCAGCCAGTGAATGAAAGTGTTAAGAGCTCAAACCCAGATTCGTCACTTGCTTTTGTTACTTGTGGCTTCATCTGTGCTTCTATAACTTTATTCCGCCACTTTTTGGAAAGCTAGGTTTTGAGAAGGTATGGGATGAGATGGGGGCCACTGGTTACATGAGTATTTAAACATGTGTCCCCTCCACTCTCTTGACTACATTCTACACTTGCTTCTCCACCCACCATGCCCAAGCAAGAACAATAGGCAGGACCCCAAAGAGACATCAGTTGTCACTGATTTAAAAGAGGCTAGCCTTGTAAAATCAACTTTAGAACCCTATTTCATCATCTTTCCACATTTTAAACCAGAGGCTCAGATTTTTCCACTGAGCAAATTATCCCGAAATCATTTGGATAGGATTTCCTGTGAAATGTAGATACATTCTTATTTCAAAATCTGGGGTATAAAAGACACATTATCATTTCTTTGTATCTCAGTCTTACTCTATTGGTCTGATCCAGTGGTTCTCAAACCTTGTATGAATAACACTCATTCTCAGGTGAATCAGTTGGTGTTCTTTGGTTGCAAGTAACAGAAATCTTCTCAGGTTACTGTAACGAGCAAGGATTTGGGCAGCTCTGGGAAGGCAATGGCACCCCACTCCAGTACTCTTGCCTGGGAAATCCCATGGATGGAGGAGCCTGGTGGACGGCAGTCCATGGGGTCGCTAAGAGTTGGACATGGCTGAGCGACTTCACTTTCACTTTCCACTTTCCTGCGTTGGAGAAGGAAATGGCAACCCACTCCAGTGTTCTTGCATGGAGAATCTCAGGGACGGGGGAGTCTGGTGGGCTGCCATCTATGGGGTCATACAGAGTCCGACACGACTGAAGTGACTTAGCAGCAGCAGCAGAGAACCAGAGGGAATTTTGGAGAACAGAGACGGAAAAAGGAATGAGACGGACAGCTTTAGAGGTATCAGTAGGAGAAACTAATTCTTTTTCTCTCTGTACTGTACACTGTGATTTCATTTAATCCCAAGACTTAAAAATAACTATCTATAGCAGTCAGAATTCTAATATGGGTCTGCTTCCCTTGTAGCCCAGTTGGTAAAGAATCTGCCTGCAATGCAGAAGACCCAGGTTCGATTCCTGGGTCCAGGTGATTCCTTGGAGAATGAAATGGCAACACACTCCAGTATTCTTGCTTGGAAAACCCCATGGATAAAGGAGCCTGGTGGGCTACAGTCCATGGGGTTGCAAGAGTTGGACACGACTTAGCAACTAAACCTCCTAAGATTCCCACCCTCTATGTGCCAGTCAGTGTTTTATGGAGAAACAGAATCAATAGGATGTAAATATATTAATAATATGTATATGAGATATGCATTTTTGTATGATTATATGCTCTGTTGTGTCCAACTCTTTGCAACCCCATGGACTGTAGCTTGCCTGGCTGCTCTGTCCATGAAATTTTCCAGGCAAGAATACTGGAATGGGTTGCCATACCTTTCTTCAGGGGATCTTCCCAAACCAGGGATCGAATCCATATCTCTTGTGTTTCCTGCATTGGCAGGTGGATTATTTACTACTGCACCACCTGAAATATGTATAACATATATTGTGTTCGGTATTTTTGCCACAAACATATACACTGCATAATTAATTGGCTCTAAGGCTATGGTTTTTCCAGTGGTCATGTATGGATGTGGGAGTTGGACTGTGAAGAAAGCTGAGTGCCAAAGAATTGATGCTTTTGAACTGTGGTGTTGGAGAAGACTCTTGAGAGTCCCTTGGACTCCAAGAAGATCCAACCAGTCCATTCTAAAGATCAGCCCTGGGATTTCTTTGGAAGGACTGATGCTAAAGCTGAAACTCCAATACTTTGGCCACCTCATGCGAATAGTTGACTCACTGGAAAAGACTCTGATGCTGGGAGGGATTGGGGGCAGGAGGAGAAGGAGATGACAGGGGATGAGATGGCTGGATGGCATCACTGACTCGATGGACAGGAATTTGAGTGAACTCCAAGAGCTGGTGATGGACAGGGAGGCCTGGTGTGCTGTGATTCATGGGGTCGCAAATAGTTGGACATGACTGAGTGACTGAACTGAAGACAATTTTGCCATAAAAGATAGAATAATTTGTTGACAGTTTGGTGTCATTTCTCCACTGATGCAATACTCCCAGTTTTAGATCTTAACCCTCATCATGGTCTCTATCTATACAGTGATGAGTGGACATGCCAGTCTTAAAATAGTAGATGATAGCAACTATGTATATGAACTTTATAGAAAATGCAGTGACAAAGCTTACTGGTTATGTGAAACAAGAGACTGTAAAGTCAGATTGTACACCACTAGAAAGTGATGTGGAGAAGACAATGGCACCCCACTCCAGTACTCTTGCCTGGAAAATCCCATGGACAGAGGAGCCTGGTGGGCTGGAGTCCATGGGGTCGCTAAGAATCAGACAGGACTGAACGACTTCACTTTCACTTTTCACTTTCCTGCATTGGAGAAGGAAATGGCAACCCACTCCAGTGTTCTTGCCTGGAGAATCCCAGGGACAGGGGAGCCTGGTGGGCTGCCATCTATGGGGTTGCATAGAGTTGGACATGACTGAAGTGATGCAGCAGCAGCAGCAGCAGCAGCAGAAAATGATAACTTTTTAGTTTACAAATCCTTTGGTGACTTGAAGGCCCAGAGTTGAACCCATATTTCCTATAGAGCTTTGGAATGTCTATCAGTGAACACAGAACAATACACCAAGAACAAATAACTGTGTAGATGTTTCAAAAGGCAATACAAAGCTCACAGTATTTAGAAACTGATTCCTCTTTCAATGAAAGAAGAAGTTTTGGCAAAAAAGTAAAAGTGTGATGTTGAATGAGGAGACAAATCAACAAGCAAAAACCAAAAAGTATAAAATACTATGAATAAAAGACTTGGAAAGCAAACACTTAGGTGCACCCACAAGATAAAATTAGTTATCTGCGTAGAATTGTCGTGAATCTATGTGCATTTTAAATGCATTCAGATATTTTACATTTTATAATAAAGTCTTCTTAATTTTGTTATTCATTTCTCATGTCTCATATTTATGTCCTTTTGAGTGTCCCTTTTAAAATTCTTCAGTTTTTTCGGGGGGAGGGGAAATTGCCTTATGGCCAATTAGTTACACAGTGAAAATGTAAAGTCTTTTTAACTTTGTTATTTATTTTTCATGTTTCATTATGTCTATTTTAATGTCCCTCTTTATTTGCTTTTGTTGTTTAATCTTTTTGGGCATAACTGTTTTATAGCCAGTTATTAATAGTTATTTATTGAAAATGTTTGTGATGAAAATGTGTGCACAAAAGTGTTCACTGCAAGAGTACCTTCGTGTGTATGTCTCTGTGTGTGTGTGTGTATACATACATACCTACATACATATATATAATATATATACACAAAGAGATACATTATGACAGATTGGCTCACGTGATTAGGAAGCTGAGAAGTCATACAATCTGCTGTTTGCAATCTGGAAGCCCAGGAAAACCAGTGGTGCAGTTGTAGTTCAAACTTGAAGTCTGGAAAACCAGGAGCACCCATGTCCCAGCTCAAGAGATAGCCAGTTCACCCTCAGCCTCTTTGTTCTGTTCAGGCCCTCAACAGGTTGGATAATGCCTGCTCTCAGTGATAAGGGTGATAAGACTTCTTCACCCAGTCTACCATTCAAGTGTTAATCTTTTCTGGAAACACAGATACACCCATGAATAATGTTTCACCAACTAACTGGGTACCCCTTAGCACAGTCAAGTTGACACATAAAATTTACCATCACACTCTGGTATACAGTCCTGTTTAATCCTCTCGCCTTCAGTGTGGGTGAGGATTATAAATATGATGAGATATTACCGCCAGGATCTGGTTGCTAATCAGTTGACTCTGAGTTCATCAAAAGAGAGGATTAGCCTAGGTTTGTCTGATCTATCATCCAAGCTCTGAAAAGAGGGCTGAGCGCTTCCTGGGGTGAGGGATTCTATGAGGAAGAGATTCTCTTGGTGACCTTGAAGCTGAAATCTGCTGTGGACAAGGCCACGAGGCAGAGAGCTGTGAGTATTTCCAGGAGCTGAGAGCGGTTCTGAGCAACAGCCAGCCAGAAATTGGGACCCAACCTCGATGGTCACAAGGAGCTGAATTCTGCCATCAAGCCAGCTTGGAAGATGATCAAAGCCTTACTGAGGCTCCAGACTGTCAGAGCCCAAGGAGGGCGCTCAGCCACACTGACTCTGAACTTCTGACCTACAGAACTGCTGAGATAATTAATGGATATTGTTTCAAACTGCTCAGTTTGTGGTACTTTGTTACAGAGCAATAGAACATAGGTACATATCATATATGTTGATGACCCTGAAATTTATATTTCCAGTCAAGACCTCTTTCCTGAACTTCAGTCTGATATCCAACCATCTACCTAACATCTCTACTTGGATGTCTAATAGCCATCGTAAACTTTACATGTCCCCAACTTCCCTTTCTTCTAGCTCACTGCTCCTGCAGCCCCTTTGTGTCAAAAATGACAGTGCTACACTTACAGTTACTGAACTCAAAAAATTGAATCATATTTCACAGTTAGTGTATCGATCTGGAACTTTGACTCTAGTTTCAAAACATTTCCAGGGTTAACCCAGTGGCCCACAAAGCTCTGTGCATGCTATACCCATGATAGGCTAACCTCTTCCCTCCCACTCAGGTTGCACTGACCTCTGTGCTTATCCTTGACCTTGCTGGGCTCACTTCCACTCAGGCCTCTGTATTTGTTCCCTGGTTTGCTCCCCTGCTGACTTTGGGTTTTCACTTAAACATCATTTCCTCAGTGAGAGCTGTTTGCAATTGCAACTTCATCTGTTTTCTCTCACTGCCTCCCTTTCTTCATCTATTTTTCTTATAATGCTTTAAAATGTAAATTATACATATATGTATTTTACAGTGCATATATATATATATATATATACACACACACAATCCTTTGACCACACTGCATAGCATGTGGGAATCTTAGTTCCCTGACTGGGGATTGAACCCCCTCCTCCTGCGTTGGCAGTGTGGAGTCTTAACCACTGGACCACCAGGGAAGTCTCCTTAAATTTGTTTTTTCAAAGTACTTATGTCACTTCTACATATTTTATTATTTTACATTTTACAGGTTGGTGCCCCCCCCGCCAACATGTGCAACTAGAATATAAGCTCTGCAAGGCAGGGCTTTTCATCAGGAGTGTTCACTCCTGAATCCTTAGTTCTTGGACTGGTGCTCAGTAATCTTGATCAAATAAATGCAGGCATAAATGAATTCATTTCTGATCATTTTAACAGGGAGCCACATTTTTTTTTTTTTCTCATTCTATATCATTCTGCTGAAGAACCAGTGTTTTAAGAAGGACGAGGCCTGGTTTGCATCTCAGTGCTACTCTTTGGACAGGGCTGAGCAAGATATTTTTATTCATATTCTCTCCAGTGGGGAGAGGGATTCCTGTAAAAGGTGTCACCTAAAGAAGGGGGAATGGAGACTTCCCTGGTGGTTCAGGGTTAAGACTCTGAGCTTCCACAGCAAGGGGGCATGTGTTCGATCCCTTGTTAGGGAACCAAAATGCCACATGCTACACCACCAAAAAAGAAAAGGGGAATGGATGACAGGAAACCCAATACCAGATAACAGTCCTTTACTCTGGGCTCAAGTTAACTGTGCCCACCCTCATACCTCATTCTAGAGCTTCCGTCTCAGTCTCAGCAGCTCATACCATGAGAAACATCTGTTGCTGTTTAGTTGCCAAGTCGTGTCTGAATCTTGTGACCCCCATGGGCTGTAACCCATCAGATTCCTCAGTCTGTGGAATTTCCCAGGCAAAAATACTGGAGTGGGCTGCCATTTCCTCCTCCAGAGGATCTTCCTGACCTAGGGATTGAACTCTCACCTTCACATCTCCTGTATTGCAGGCAGATTCTTTACCGCTTAGGCACAGGGGTGAAGAAGTCCTTTGAGGATCTCGAGGAAAGATGAGGAATTGAGTCTCTTCTTCATGTGCAAGGAGAAGAAGAGAACCCATCTTAAGTCCTAGGATGAAGTAAGCCCTGGGATCCGGGAGGGGAAACCCACTCAGAATAGGTAGCCTCCTAATGGATTCAGCAGTCTCCAGCGTTCCCCACCTGTTGGCATCTGGAGCACTGGATTGAACCAGTCACTCTCCTCTTGGCTCTTTTCTTCACCTGAACAACCATCCTAGGCCTCAGAGGCCCAGTGGACCTGGGCTCCTACTTCCTGGTTAGCAGAGAAGAGGTGAAAGGAGGCTTCCGCCAGGTGCCGTGGCTGCCTCGCTGGGTCGGTCTCCCAGCAGGACTTTCTACTGTCAACCGTGGCAGCAGGTCAGTGTGACTGCAACATGCTTCAGCTGTATTGAGCTGGGATCTCCTTCCTGGGGGTTGGCTCAGGACCTGACCGAACCATGCAAATATGAGAAAGAGGATTCAGAGTGACAGATACCAAGCATCTGACCCATTTTTGGAAAGCAGGTTACTTATAAGTTGGAAATTGACTCTGCTTTTAGGGAAGGAAAAGTAAGCAGTCTTTTTAGGTAAACTGACTCAGCATTTAATACTTTGCTGAAATTAACATCCTTCCTTACTGATCTTCCTGCCAATTTGATGTAAACCTCAACTTCAGATATTGGGTTATGAAGCTGGAATATGGTCTTTGATTTGCACAATAAGGAACACTTGTCCTCAACTTTTACCAGTGTGGCTTTACCATGGCTTAATCACTCAATTATTCATCTTCAGCACTTCCTGTTCAGTAGGAATAAATATATTTCTTATCTAGATAGCTCATGTAAAAATTGATTAAGGAGGTGCAATTCCATGAATAACTGTGAGCTCTTTAGAGAGAGTTGTTATTTAAATTCAGTCATTTATTCTGCATTTTGATAATGTGTTTATTGGCTTGTCAACTTTTCTGCTGTTATTAGGTCAAGGCATTTAATGTTTTCTTATGATTTTAACACCGTAGGTGTTTATAAGTACTGGAAATTAGATTTGGAGGGTCACATTATTTGAATAATGACAGTAATAGTAGCAATAGCAGCAGCAATAGTAGCAGTAAAAATAATAGTAACAGTCATTATAAACCTAGAAATAACCATTTCTGAGAATTGTTTGTGTGCAATAGATAACACTATGCTTTAAGCTTTCAAATCCCCGTTTCTTTCATGAAATTCATTTGGGGAGTGCAGGTTGTAAAGCCAGATGAATGTGGGTCTGAGTCCCACCTCTGCCACTTAACTGGCTGTGTGATATCCGGCCAGTTACTTAACATCTCTACAAAGTGGGGACAGCTGTTCTTATCTCAAGATCTCTGTGAAGCTAAATGCAGTGATCTAAATAAAACCTCAGTATGAATTCAAATGTGCCTGTGTGCTAAGTCGCTTCAGTTGTGTCTGACACTTTGTGATCCCAAGGACTGTAGCCCACCAGGTTCCTCTGTCCATGGAATTCTTCAGGCAATGATATTGGGTGGATTGCCATTCCCTCCTCCAGGGGATCTTCTTGACCCAGGGGTGGAACCCAAGTCTCTTTTGTCTCCTGCCCTGGCAAGTGGGTTCTTTAACACTAGCACTACCTGGGAAGCCCATGAAGTCAAATCAGATTCAGTTTCAGTTTAGTTGCTCAGGGATGTTCAACTCTTTGAGACTCCATGAATTGCAGTACACCAGGCCCCCCTGTACATCACCAACTCCCAGAGTTCACTCAAACTCATGTCCATTGAGTCCGTGATGCCACCCAGCCATCTCATCCTCTGTTGTTCCCTTTTCCTCCTGCCCCCAATCCCTCCCAGCATTAGAGTCTTTTCCAATGAGTCAGCTTTTCTCATAAGGTGGCCAAAGTACTGGAGTTTCAGCTTTATCATCAGCCCTTCCAAAGAACACCCAGAGCTGATCTCCTTCAGAATGGACTGGTTGGATCTCCTTGCAGTCCAAGGGACTCTCAAGAGTCTTCTCCAACACCACAGTTCAAAAGCATCAATTCTTTGGCACTCAGCTTTCTTCACAGTCCAACTCTCACATCCATACATGACCACAGGAAAAACCATAGCCTTGACTAGAGAGAACTTTGTTGGCAAAATAATGTCTCTGCTTTTCAATATGCTATCTAGGTTGGTCATAACTTTCCTTCCAAGGAGTAAGCGTCTTTTAATTTCATGGCTGCAATTACCATCCGTAGTGATTTTGGAACCCCAAAAAAGAAAGTCTGACACTGTTTCCTAATCTATTTCCCATGAAGTGATGGGACCAGATGCCATGATCTTTGTTTTCTGAATGTTGAGCTTTAGGCCAACTTCTTCACTCTCCACTTTCACTTTCATCAAGAGGTTTTTTTAGTTCCTCTTCACTTTCTGCCATAAGCGTGATGTCACCTGCATAGCTGAGGTTATTGAT
>SJYC01062390.1:0-32786 GCA_006408675.1 Madoqua kirkii
AACAGAGATCATTCTGTCATTTTTGAGATTGCATCCAAGTACTGCATTTTGGACTCTTTTGTTGACCATGATGCCTACTCCATTTCTTCTAAGAGATTCCTGCCCACAGTAGTAGATATAATGGTCATCTGAGTAAAATTCACTGCTGATTCCTAGAATGCTGACTTTCACTCTTGCCATCTCCTGTTTGACCACTTCCAATTTGCCTTGATTCATGGATCTAACATTCCAGGTTCCTATGCAGTGTTGCTCTTTACAACATGGGACCTTGCTTCTATCACCAGTCACATCCACAACTGGGTATTGTTTTTGCATTGGTTCCATCCTTTCATTCTTTCTGGAGTTATTTCTCCACTGATCTCCAGTAGCATATTGGAAACCTACTGGCCTGGGGAGTTACTCTTTCAGTATCCTATCATTTTGCCTTTTCATACTGTTCATGGGGTTCTCAAGGTAAGAATACTGAAGTGGTTTGCCATTCCCTTCTTCAGTGGATCACATTCTGTCTGACCTCTCCACCATGACCCGCCCATCTTGGGTGGCCCCATAGGGCATGGCTTAGTTTCACTGAGTTAGACAAGGCTGTGGTCCATGTGATTAGATTGACCAGTTTTCTGTGATTGTGGTTTCAGTGTGTCTGCCCTCTGATGCCTCTTGCAATACCTACCATCTTACTTGGGTTTCTCTTACCTTGGATGTGGGGTATCTCTTCATGGCTGCTCCAGCAAAGCACAGCTGCTGCTCCTTACCTTGGAGAAGGGGTATCTCCTCACGGCCGCCCCTCCTGACCTTGAATGTGGAGTAGCTTCTCTCGGTCCTCCTGCACCCTCGCAGCCAAATAATCATGTCTTAATAACTGATGGTTCTTGATAATGATGTAAATAGATCAAAAGTTACACATAGCAAAGCTCCTTATCTGTGTGAACAATCAAAGAGGAGTTGAATGAGTACGGAAAACTCCTACTGCTCAGAGCTCAGGGAGACAACACACTCGTTTTGATGTTAATTGATCATTAAAATTTGCTAACTGTCAGCAAATGAGAATATAAGAGGAACTTCTAGGGACTCTGCCCTGAACTACATCCCCAAATCTAAGATAGGCACATTGCCAGTTGTTGCTTCTAAACACGTTATTACTTTCTCACTGAGGTTTCAGTTGTGAAAATACCATCCACAAAATGCAGAATTCATGGGAGGTGGAGATTGGCAGGCAGGAAAGACAGGCTTTAAAAAATCCTTTGCCCAGGGTAATTATAAACACTGGAGGATGATGCAGGCAAATTAGCATTGTAATGTATGGGAGCAGAAGGCATGGCGATGATTTTCCCCAAGAAATGCATCTATTTTGGAATTCTCAGTAGTTTACTACTTTCTCTACCATGGGAGTCAACACAGTTTGGAGTTACTGACTCACTGTCCCTGGAGTCTTTTCCTCTGAATTTTAAACCAAGAAAAAAAAAGAAAAAACCAAACATGAGGTGATAAAAAATAGTGGAAGGACTATAAGACCAGGAAGAAAAACAAAGAGGAAAGAAAGGAAATGAGAGAGAAAGAAAAGGAAGGAGAGACGAGTGGAAAGAAGTCAGTGTGCTGTGACAGAGGGAAGAGTGAAGATACAATATTTCACCTTGTTCCTATTGAATAAGGGAAAAGTTCAAAATATTCTGATTGTTTAAGCATTATTGAAAATATTGGTTAGAAATCTGAGTGTTTTTTCAATTTGCAAGCATCTTATTAATCTAACTCAAGTGTTTTATGCATATTTGAAAATGAAAGTGTTCATCATTCAAGGTCCAGCTCTCTGACACCCCACGAATTGTAGCCTGTCAGGCTACTCTGTCTATGGAATTCTCTAGGCAAGAATACAGGAGTGAGTAGCCATTCTCTTCTCCAGGGGATCTTCCCCACTCGGGGATCAAACCTGGGTCTCCTGCCTTGGTAGGCAGATTCTTCACCATCTGAGTCACCAGAAGTGTTTACTGTGTATCTAATGTTGCCAGGTGCTGGGGTGGCAGGTTGGGCTTACCAATGGATCAATATCTGTTCCCTCAGCACCTGTGGTCTGATTGGTGGTTTAAAACAATGAGAAAATTAGATAGCCTATAAGCATGATGAAAAGTTGGTAGAAAGGTAGTTTGTTTTAATTCCACAGGCTTCTAGAAAGAAAAAAAAAGAGAGGCCAAGTTAATTACCCTTGGGAAGTTCTGCAACCTGCCGCTTCTAGGAGCATCACCATATTCACATATTTCTTCTCTCTTGCGGTAAAACTGTCTTAGCCCAGGTTTCCTCAAGGGCAGAGGCTGCGAACTGTGGTGTTGGAGAAGACTCTTGAGAGTCCCTTGGACTGCAAGGAGATCCAACCAGTCCATTCTGAAGGAGGTCAGCCCTAGGATTTCTTTGGAAGGACTGATGTTAAAGCTGAAAGTCCAGTACTTTGGCCACCTCATGAGAAGAGTTGACTTGTTGGAAAAGACTCTGATACTGGAAAAGATTGAGGGCAGGAGGAGAAAGGGGTGGCAGAGGATGAGATGATTGGATGGCATCACTGACTCAATGGACATGAGTTTGAGCAAATTCTGGGAGATAATGAAGAATAAGAAAGCCTGTTGTGCTGCAGTCCATGGGAGTCACAAAGAGTCAGATATGACTTAGTGACTGAACAACAACAACAATCATTATTTTTATTTCTTTAATATATTTCAGTCCTGAAGCATTTGGGATCTTAGTTCCGCAGCCAGGGATGGCACCTGCACCTTATGAAGAATAAGAAAGCTGTTGTGCTGCAGTCCATGGGAGTCACAAAGAGTCAGATATGACTTAGTGACTGAACAACAACAACAATCATTATTTTTATTTCTTTAATATATTTCAGTCCTGAAGCATTTGGGATCTTAGTTCCGCAGCCAGGGATGGCACCTGCACCTTCTGTTGTGGTAACATGGAGCTTTAACTAATGCACCACTAGGGAAATTCACTTGTGGGGCTTTTCTGCTGGCAAATGAAACCAAATCATGGAAAAATAGGGTAAAAAGTTGAAAAAGAGAGAGTGGAATCTTGGGAGGCATCGTTTTGGCCTGTGACTAGAGCCCTATCAAATGTGTCTCAGATTACCTACCCAGAAGATGAAAAAGGCAGCAGTGATCCACTGGCTTCTGAATTCCTTGGTCAAGGGTGACCCCCCACGTGGACTGACTCTCTGCTCCTCTGGGTTGTGCATAGATGATTGCTGAGCAGTTCCCATGGGAGGATTGTGCTGCAGGGTCAGAGATGCTCTGCGGTGGGAAGTGAGAGGCTCCAGGCAGTGGCCCAAAGTGAGGTGCTGCCAAGTGGCACTTGTGTCAGCCTGGTTAAAACCTCATGGACTTGGACTCTATGAACAGTGGCTGGAGGAAGCAGTGGACCCAAGAAGATTCGCAACGGCCCACAAGTGCTGGCCAATTCAGACACCCACTGAAGCTATGGAAATTCCTGTTATCTGCCATCCCGTGGAATTATTATTCTGCTGAATATTGATAGACACAAGATTGCTTTCTTTGAGTGACAAGTATAGGAGCTGGTCCAACTTTAGACATGGCTCTATCCAGAGGCTCAAATAATGCTTCTCAAATAGCTCTTTTTCTCAACTTCTGTCCTGCTTTGCTGTTTTGGATTAACTCTTGCCTGGAAAATCCCATGGGTGGAGGATCCTGGTAGGCTGCAGTCCATGGGGTTGCAAAGAATTGGACATGATTGAGCAACTTCAGTTTCACTTTTCACTTTCATGTACTGGAGAAGGAAATGGCAACCCACTCCAGTGTTGCCTGGAGAATCCCAGGGATGGGGGAGCCTGGTAGGCTGCCATCTATCGGGCAGCACAGAGTTGGACATGACTGAAGTGACTTAGCAGCAGCAGCAGCAGCAGCAGCAGCCTCCTTTCCATGTGGTAGGAAGGATGACCCTGGTAACTTGCACTGGTCCACCTGTCCCACCTTATTTTGTTCCTTGGTATGGAACTGGACCATTTATCTCAGACTCGCTTGCAGTTAGGTGTGACCATATGATGGACTCGGGATCATGCAAGGTGCACAGAGTGGTTGTGGTCTCTCATGAATTTTTATCCTCTCTTACTTTCTTTCCCCAGCTGCCAGTGGGCTGTGGGAGATCCAGTGAGGACTCTATGGCCCTGGAATGGAGGGAGACTGGGTTCTCAAGTCCCTGTGTGGAAGGCCACCTGCCAAGTGCCCCTGTTGGAGTGAAGGGTAAGAAAAACACAGCTGCAGTGTTTCAAGCCACTGAAACATTTGTGTTACTTACTACAGCACTTAGCCTCCCCTGCTCATGATCCATTTGTCCCCATCAATTCTTGAAAAGAATTCTCATTATCTCAGTTCAGTTCAGTCGCTCAGTCATGTCCCACTCTTGCAACCCCATGAATCACAGCACGCCAGGCCTCCCTGTCCATCACCAACTCCCGGAGTTCACTCAGACTCACGTCCATTGAGTCCATGATGCCATCCAGCCATCTCATCCTCTGTCATGCCCTTTTCCTCCTGCCCTCAGTTCATCCCAGCATCAGAGTCTTTTCCAATGAGTCAACTCTTCACATGAGGTGGCCAAAGTACTAAAGTTTCAGCTTTAGCATCAGTCCTTCCAAAGAAATCCCAAGGCTGATCTCCTTCAGAATGGACTGGTTGGATCTCCTTGCAGTCCAAGGGACTATCAAGAGTCTTCTCCAACATCACAGTTCAAAAGCATCAATTCTTCAGCATTCAGCTTTCTTCACAGTCCAACTTTCATATCCATACATGACTACTGGAAAAACCATAGCCTTGACTAGATGGACCTTTGTTGGCAATGTCTCTACTTTTCAATATGCTATCCAGGTTGGTCATAACTTTTCTTCCAAGGACTAAGCATCTTTTAATTTCATGGTTGCAGTTACTGTCTGCAGTGATTTTGGAGCCCCCCAAAAGAAAGTCTGACACTGTTTCCACTGTTTCCCCATCTATTTCCCATGAAGTGATGGGACCAGATGCCATGATCTTTGTTTTCTGAATGTTGAGCTTTAAGCCAACTTTTTCACTCTCCGCTTTCACTTCATCAAGAGTCTTTTTAGTTCCTCTTCACTTTCTGCCATGAGGGTGGTGTCACCTGCATAGCTGAGGTTATTGAGATTTCTCCTGTAAATCTTGATTCCAGCTTGTGCTTCTTCCAGCCCACCGTTTCTCAGGATGTACTCTGCCTAGAAGTTAAATAAGCAGGGTGACAACGTACAGCCTTGACATACTCCTTTTCCTATTTGAAACCAGTCTGTTGTTCCATGTCCAGTTCTAATTGTTGCTTCCTGACCTGCATACAGGTCTCTCAAGAGGCAGGTTAGGTGTTCTGGTATTCCCATCTCTTTCAGAATTTTCCACAGTTTATTGTGATCCACACAGTCAAAAGCTTTGGCATAGTCAATAAAGCAGAAGCAGATATTTTTCTGCAACTCTATTGCTTTTTCCATGATCTAGTGGATGTTGGGAATTTGATCTCTGGTTCCTCTGCCTTTCTACAGTGTAGGTTATTTTACAACACACTGAACTAATGAGAATTTCCAGGGGATGGGAGAGTGTTGGGGGTAGGTGGAGACTTTTGATTTCCATCAGAAAAACATGGAATGGGACCAAATAGTTTATAAAGTGGAAGAGAGATGGGACAGAAGAAAAAAGATGCCATGGCAGTTGTTATAAGATCATACCCCAGCATCAGATTCTAGGCTTGGCTTTACCATAACTTGCATGGCGGCCCAGGGCAAACTGCTCACCTAGTCTAGGTCTTGTTTGTTTCCTCAATATGACGCAAATGTTGGGTTGTGTGTGCTCAATCATTCAATCATGTCCACCTCTTTGCAACTCCAAGGACTGTAGCCTGCCAGACTCCTCTGTCCCTGGAATTTTCCAGGCAAGAATACTGGAGTGGGTTGCAGTTTCCTCCTCTAGGAGATCATCCTGACCCAGCAATCAAACCCTTGTCTTTTGTATCTCCTGCATTGGCAGGTGGATTCTTTACGACCGTGTCATCTGGGAAGCCTGAGCATTTGGTTAGATGGTTTCTAGTGCTTTTTTCAACTTTGAGCTTATTTTCATAATTAAATAATAAGAAATTAAGCTGCACAGTTTCTACTGTTTCCTAGGTGCACTGAGTGACACTGCAGAGGGTGTTCTGCTCTCTCATCTTTTTGTGGGGTAGGGGGAGGTGAGGAATGCACCACACAGCATGTGGGATCTTAGTACCCCAACCAGGGATCAAGCCCACTCCCCCTGGATTGGAAATGCAGAGTGCTAACCACTGGACCACCAGGAGAGTCCATTTCCTCCTCTTTGTAAGTGTCATGAGAACTCTGAACTGCTGCCACTCTCCTTGGCAGTGCCTTCAGCTGTGCTGGCCGAGGACCACAGATATCGTGGATGCAGAGGGTGTGTGTCCCTTCCATGCAGTGAAGAAGGAAAACACCGGCAGCTCTTCCACTGACTCTGCACCTGCCCATCCATCTCCCACTTGGGCAGGAGTATTTTGAATGAAAGAAACAAGGACGCCTGGGTCAGAGCTATTTCCCTAGTAGATGGTCTCCCTGGTGGGCCTATCTTGTAGATCTGGAGCTTTCTTCCTGAACCGTGGGTATGATGAAGGAAAGAATAATCCTGCCCATTTGATAGATATTTAATCAAGAAGGGCATTGAATGCAGATTTAGAAATGGCAGAGGTTGGTCTGTTCAGTGGCTGGCAGCCATTTGTGGAGGCTCCATGGGCAGAACTAGAGGAGACGGATCTAGCAAGAAAATGAAGCAAAGCAAACATTTCCAGGTGCAAGTAGAATGCCCAGAAGGGGGCAAGGCAGTGAGAAATGGCATTTATAAGGACTTATAGGGGAAAGAGCAGAGAACAAAGATAGTAAAAATCATGTACTGGGACACTTTGGAGGCATCCATAAGGTCTTCATTGTCTCCTTAAGAATGTATCAGACTGTAAGAAAAGGAAAAAAAGAATCAGAATGGACAGGTTTGAGGTGCAGACCTAGCTGGTCCTGGCTAGATGATCCTTATTTTATCTCTGCGATGTGGAATCTGTAGTCATAAATAATACAATTGTGCTTTAAAGTGAATTATTTTGATCATGTCTGCTAATTTTTCTCATGCTGATCCTTTCTTGGGGCAAATCCCTTCCTAAGGATCCTAATCAGACATTTTCTCTGTATTAGGGGTTCTACTTTGTTATTTATTTATTTTTGTCAAAGTCTAGTTGATTTACAATGGTTCGGGGGTACAGCAAAGTGATTCAGTGATACATACATGCATTTACACATGTATATATATACTTTTTCAGATTCTTTTTCCTTATAAGTCATTACATGATACTGAATATAGTTCCCTGTGTTACAAGTCAGTCCTTGTTAATTTTCTATTTTTATTTTAAATATAGAAAAATAATTTCCTATTTTAAATAGAGTAGCATGTGTCTGTTAATCTCACATTCCTAATTTATCTCTCTCTCTCTTTCTTTCCCTTTGGTAACTATACATTTGTTTTCCATGTCTGTGAGTCTATTTCTATTTTGTAAATAAGTTTATTATTTGTATCATTTTTTAAAGATTCCATATATAGGAGTCGTATTTGAATCTAAACTGATGTCTTTGTATATTAGGAAAACTAATAGTGTTGCACTCAGATATCTTATCATGAGGGACTAATTGTGTCCAGGGAGAGGAATGCCCTTGAGAAAAGATCTGGGCTCACGTTCTAAACTCAATAAAGAATAGTGTTCCAGGGGCTGGTGAATCTATGGTAGCAATTGCCACGGTGACCGATCTTATAAATGCATGAGTTGGTGAGGATGTGAAATCAAAAACATGGGGAGAATCACATTCTCTAAACATGTCTAAGACATTCTTTCCTTCTTTTATCCACAAGTATTTGATGAGCACTTACTCTGTGCCAGTCAGGTCACTTGTCTCTAGGATATAGTGATAGGTATCTGTCCCAGGTGCCTTTAAGCTGGCAAGATCACCGATGAACGAGGTCAGCTAGTGATGTGGATGTCATTAGATTAATGAAATGGAGAGGAATTAGGACCTTGTGGGGACAGGGTTGTTTGTGTTTAAACCTGAAAGATGACAAGGAACCTGCCATGCAAGGACAAGGGTGTTTCCAACAGTATTAAGACCAGTTGCAAGGTCCCCAAGGAGGGAAGGCATCGGCCTGTTCTGTAACCTGAAAGGAGGTCAGAATGACTGCAGCATAATGAGTAGGGTTAGAAAGGCAGGAAGTGAACTGGTCATTTAGAGCAGAGCTTCTCAACCACAGTGCTATTATTGTCATTCCGGGCCGGAAAATTCCTTGTTGTTGGAGGCTGTCCCATGTATTGTAAGATGTTCTGCAGTATCCCTGGCCTCCACCCGCTAGATCCAGTAGTTCCCCCGAGTTGTGACAACCAAAAATGTTCCTGGCCATTGATCCATATATCCTAGGGTGCTGAGAACCCAAAGAGAAGTGGAACACCAAGGAGGGTCGCCACTATGTGAAATTAAAGAGTAAAAAGGCATTGTAATTTTATGAGTCTGCTGGCTGGGACGTGGGACCCAGATATCTGCTCAAATATTATCCTCGATGTTCCTGTGAAGGTATTTTCTAGATGAGATTAATATTTAAATCAGTAACCGGTTCATGTATTTATTTATGGCCGTACTGGGTCTTTGCTGCTGCACGCGGGCTTTCTCTAGTTGCAGCAAGCGGGCTCACTCTTCTTCTCGGTGCACTGGCTTCTCACTGTGATGTTTTCTCTTGTTGCGGAGCACAGGCTTGCAGGCTTCATTAGTTGTGGTGTGCGCCCAGGCTTAGTTGCTCTGCGGCACGTGGAATCTTCCCAGACCAGGCATTGAACCTGTGTCCTCTGCATTGGCAGGCAGATTCTTTCCCACTGTACCACCTGGGAAATCTTAAATCAGTAGCCTTTGAGTAAAGCACATTACCCTCCATAATGTGGATGGGCCTCACCCAAGCAGAGGCAGATTTTAAGGGAAGAAAGACTGACTTTTCCCCAAAAGAGGGTATTCTGGCAGCAGACTGCCTTTGAAGTTGAGCTGCAACACAGCTCTTTTCTGGGTCTCTAACTCTATGGGCTTGCTCTGTGGAGTCTGGACTTGCTAGCCTACATGATCTCATGTAGCCATGGACTCCAGCGTCTGATCAGTGCCACTGCCTGGGGATGGAGCTAGGGGGCTGGGAGCAACAGGACAGGTGGCTGGAGCCCAACCAATAGATTTGAGAATAACACAGAAAACAAAGGCTTTGTCAGAGAGGGCAGATTTTTTTCGTGTGGCTAGAGCAGGGCAAGTGACATGGTTAACAAAAGCCTCACTGAGAGCTGAGAGATGCTAACACTGAGATGGGGACAGAAGCTGGTCCATGATAGCCTGGGTACTCCTGCAACAGGCAAGCGGGACTTTGAGGGAGGTTGACGATGACGTCAGAGGAGGTGACAGTCAAGGAAATACAACCATCATTGTCTTGTGATGATATTTTATCTCCTACCATGGTGCGGGGGGAGCTGCGAACGGAGATATATTCCAAATCCTGCCTTTGAGGTGTAACTTACTACCTGGGAGGAGGAGGGGTCTCAAAATGGTGCTCAGGTTAAGAACAGGCTGTCTGTTTGCAACCTGATTCAGAAGGAACAAAACCAGCACCTGAAAACCAGGGACAACTCTGTCTCCATTTCTAGGAGCATTTAAAGAGGTGCTTCTGTTGCCAGATAAACATACCTGATTCTGAGAAACAAAAGACACATTATCTCACTGAATATGTGAATATTTGGATTCTTTCCTAAGAAAAGCCAGAGGGAAGAGGAAAAAGTGGTTTCCTCTCTTATTTCCTGCTAGGAAGACACCCAGGTTTGCTGATTGGAGGGGAAGATTGAAGAGAAGTTTCTTTTTATAGATGTGGGTTTTGGGGGCGAGTTCCAGCCAGCATTACAGGTATCCATCCAGTCTCCTCAGTAAACTTGCCGTGACCCAGCCTTAAGGGGAAACTTTGGCGGCCTCGGCTCCTGGGCTATGTTGCTGACCCAACCTGAAATCCCTCTTTAGGTTGAGTCAGCAACATATCCCATGACTTTTGGGTGATAGCTTCTTTTATATGTGACCATAAAGCAAAAGGCCCTTGGCTACATCGTGTTGAATTTCCCAGAGGCTGTGACCAGGCATTAGACTGAGGTAAAAAGTTTAAGAGATACTGCTAAAAAGTGTTGAGTTACGCATAACGCGGCTTAGTCACGGCTTGAAGTATTTGCGGAGAGCAAATAAGACCGTGGATAATTGAGAATAAAACATGTTGCTTTTCACACACTGGGATGGCTCAACTGCAAACAAATCCCTTGAAACATTTTAGCTTCAATTAGCTTCATATCATAAGACACACACACACACACACACACACACACACACACACACACAGAGTCACACATTTATTTTTTGACTTCTGTTGCTTTGGCTATTGATGTGGTTCTCCAAATCCAATCCTCTATAAGCACATAAAAGTTTTTCTTAAAAATTATCCAATTTATGGGACATCCCTGGTGGTCCAGTGTTTAAAAATCTGCCTTCCCATGCTGGGAACATGGGTTCTATTCCTAGTTAGGGACCTAAGATCCCATATATGTGTGCTGTAGTAATTCACTTCAGTTGGGTCTGACTCTTTGGGACTCTATGGATTTAGCCCACCAGGCTCCTCTGTCCATGGGACTTGCCAGGCAAGAACACTGGAGTGGGTTGCGGTGCCCTCCTCCAGGGGATCTTCCTGACCCAGGGATTGAATCGCATCTCTTAAGTCTCCTCATTGACTGGTGGGCTCTTTACCACCAGTACTGCCTGGAAGCCCTTAGGATCCACGTGCCCCAGGGCAACTAAGGCCAAGCATGGCAACTACTGAGCCTGTGTGCCACAACTAGACAGAAGCCGGGGTGCAGAAATGAAGACCTGGCATGGCCAAACAGATGAATTAATTTTAAAAAGGTATCCAATTTATTACATAATCTAAATATAAAAATCCCCCCAAAGGTACATCAGTACACACAGCTAACCAAACAGATCTGGTCTTTACTGTTCTTTATTTGCTTGTTTGTTTTGGCTTCTTGATACTCATTCTATCGATAGGTCTTTGGTTCCCCTGTTGTTTTCTCGATAATGCTGCCCAGGACTCACCTTCCTGTAGGTATGGACAGGTATCCCTGTCCTCAAGTATTGCTCTTAGACCTTGCAGTATGATGACAACCCAGTGTCATGGTTGGGAATCACTGCTTTATAAGATGGTCAATGTGATAAAACCATATACAAACACTTCAAATAAACTGGTGACCACCAGCTCTAACGGCTAGGTTGGAATCATCTGAGTCTGTTCATTTCAGTGTTTTATTTCAATAGGAGGCATTTTTTGTTCAAACATGAACAAAAATTGATATTACTTAATGAGGGAGTAATTGTAGTAGCACAAAACCTTTGGTCTTTGTCCTAAAGAAATCTGTTTGTGGTTAAACCTGACAGGTGACATTCATAGCTCTGTGACTGAGCAGATTACTCAATTTATTCTGACTTTCAATTTCTTTATCTATAAAGTGGGGTTAACAACCATCAGCCATAACTCACACACATGATTATTGTGGTAATTACAAGCAATAGGATGAGTGAAGTGGTGGTAAGTTTGCATTCTGTCATGAATACTTTTTGAGCATTTATTTAGAATGTGCTGGCATCCTCTGTGTACTAAGCTCCAAGTGTAATATCCAATATAGAATAAACAGGTCAGATGTATTCCCTGTTCTGGGGACTGCAGTGGGAAAAACCCATGAAATGAGAAAAACTAATACTCTCTGGGTCCTTATCTAAGAAGTAATGAGAATTTAAACTCTGTAATTAATTAGCTTCTCTAAGATTTAAAGAGCACTGATTGAATTTTTGTATGTTGGGTTCTATTTTGGTTTTGAGTCAAGGTGGGTTGACACTCTTGATTTAGTTTTTAAAATAGAGCTCCTTTTAAAATTATTTTAGAAAAGCTATACTCATTTAAACTGGAGGCTACAGAATTGCAGAAGGTAGAAATTGTCAATACCTTGGCTTGAGTTGAATTGGAACCCCAGTAGGTCATTGGTTCATGTAGGTATGGCAAAATCTTATGAGAATTAAGAGAAATGTGATTTAAAATGCTAAGCATAACATTTGGTGGATATTTAATAAATGCTGTAGGTTTTTTTTTCTTCTTTCTATATTTTGAAAGTCAAGTTGAGTGGAATTAACTTTATATGTAAAACACTGATCTGAAAAAAGCTTGATCTACTATGAATATATATTTGGCTCATTTTGGGTTCCATTTATGCATATTCGGTGTCTCCAAATATTGAATGCCGGGTAGAAGGCCCTTCCTTACCAATTTACTAACCATCTCAAGGGCTTTTCACATAATTGATCATTAACTCTCAGAAAATGCCTAACCCACAAATTATCCTGGCTGCTTTACATTTTTGAGGAAAAGATACATTTACAAAATTGTCTTTTTGTTTGTTGAATAACTTTAACCTCCAACCACAGTCATTTCCCTGTGGGTGCAAATGTAGTAACGTGTCTTTTCTGAGTATTTAAAGAATGGAGACATCAAAATCAGTAAATAGTGAAGTTTCACTTTCATTATTTTGCAATCATAGTTTTATTATAAATTAAGGAAAGAAATTTGCCTGTTGGCAAAGGGGCCGGAGAAGTTTTCTCTTTTATTGATGTCTGCAGGGTTGTGACTCAGAGTCTGTCATCTGAAACAACGTCTACACTAATGAAAATAGATTCTGTTTGCTTTTCAGTTAAAGTAGGAGGTCCCAAAGAATAGAGGATATACTGAAAGTATTTCTCGAAAGTCTTCCTTGAAGTAGAATATTGCGCGGCATCCCCTGAAACGCTCCTCCTTCATTATGCAAAAGGAGGAGGTCATGGATTTACAGACCAGGCTTGCACTTTGGTGTCATCAAATCAGTTTCAGGCTGGACTCCAGGTCTATCTTGTAATCCAGACAAGCTGGTCAACCTCTCTGAAACTCAATTTCCTTATCTCTGATGAGGCAAATACTTCCTGTCTCATAGTCAGGTCAAAAGGAGAGCATGGTTGACTAGTCACATTTCCTAGTAGGCCTGTAGTAAATCTTTATTTTTTTCACTCTCCTTTTTTAAATTAAAAATGTTGGAGTAGTAGTTTCAACACTAAACACCTCTCATTTGTATGACTGGCTACAAAGTGTTTCCACATACATTTTCTCCTTTGATTTTTCAAAATAGCCTTGTGAAATAGGTAGACCTGACTTAGTCTTAACACTATTCTACAGATTCAGAAAGAGTGCTCAAAGGACTTATGAGAACTAGCTGCCTCCATCACTTGGCTGGTGAAGGAAGGTGGAGGGGGAGGGTCCAGGCCATTTGGCACTTGCTTTTTTGCTTTCCAGACTCTCATTTGTAGCCCCTTATCTCTTTGTGGAAAATACAAATGGCTACCTTGGATATATTCTTGTTTTTTTTTTTTTAAATTTTTTTTGGCCAAGCTGCATGGCATGTGGGCTCTTAGGTCTCTCACCAGGGGCTGAAAGTCTGTCTCTTGCCTTGGAAGTGCAGAGTCTAACCACTGGATGGCCAGGGAAATCCTTCTTGTTTTCTGATAATCACTATGTGTCAGGGTTCACTCAGAGATTTATCACAAGGGATTGGCTTAAGTAACTACGGGAGCAAGCTATGCAAGCCTGGGGCAGTGGTGGTGGTGGGGGCTTTCCTCGTGGCTCAGATGGTAAAGAATCTGCCTGCAATGAGGGGGACCTGCATTCAAACTCTGGGTTAGAAGATCCCCTGGAGAAGGGAATGGCAATCTACTTTAGTATTCTTGCCTGGAGGATTCCATAGACAGAGGAGCCTGGTGGGCTACAGTCATGGGGTCGCAAAGAGTCAGACATGACTGAGGGACTAACACTTTCACTTTCCTTTCTTTTTCACTTTCTAAGCAAGCCTGGAGAGTGTGGGACAGGGAGTCAGGAGGGAAGATTGTGAGCATCTAGAACCACAGAAGCATGAGCTGGAACTTGGAGTCACTGAACTCATAGGCAAGAAGAGTGGAGGTCTCTTCCCTCTTTTAAAGGACTTCCAGCTGTTTAAGTCTCAAGAGTATTCTCCATCACCACAGTTTGAAAGCATCGACTCTTGAGAGTCCCTGGGACAGCAAGGAGATCATACCAGTCAATCTTAAAGGAAATCTGTCCTGAATATTCATTGGAAGGAGTGTTGCTGAAACTCCAATACTTTGACCATCTGATGTAAAGAGCCAACTGACTGGAACAGGCCATGATGCTGGGAGAGATTGAGGGCAAGAAGAGAAGGGGGCAACAGAGGAAGAGATGATTGGATGGTATCGTTGACTCAGTGGACCTGAGTTAGAGCATGCTCTGGGAGATGGTGGACAGGGAAGCCTGCAGTCCATGGGGTCGAAAAGAGTTGGACACAACTGAGCGACTGAACAACAAGAAAGCGTGAAAAACAATCTCAGCTTCCTGGAGGGCCTCTAATCCCCATTTCTCACATCTGTGGGATTTTCCTTGGATTTGCAGTGCTGAAAAACTGCAACTGTGCTTTCCCTTCAAAACTCCACTTCCATCTCTTTTGCCCGGAAACATGAAGTTGAGCTTTACTCTGTGTGTAATTACCTGAGGTGACAGTCTTGCTGTCTGTTACTCAGGTTAAAGGGGCAGTCCCCCATCTCAGGAGCACTAAATGATGAGATGAGTTGCCGTGAAGGAGCGTCAGGCATCCTTGTTGCTGAGCTCTGATTGGTGCCACACAGGAAGGCTGTCCTCATCCTGTGCTGACACTTAGCCTTGTCCTGTTTGGTTTAGTGGCTGTGGCATTAAGGAGCACATGGGTGAGAGGTTTTTGGCAGATGGCAAAAATGACCACAATTTTTCATGCTTGTGATTTGACATTGAAACTCCTCTCATCAATAAGTGGGATTTATTTCCCCATTCTCAAATCAACGTTGGTCTAGTAACTTGCTTTGGCAATCGAATGCCGTGGAAGTGAACAGTGTGCTGGTTCTGAGCTTAGATACTCAGAGGCCCTGGGGACTACCAGGCTCTCTCTGGGGACCCTGGCCAGATAATTTATGACCAAGCCCAGGCGAGCCTGGTGGAGGATGGGAGATTATGTGGAATAGAGATGAGTCATTTCAGCTGAGACCATTCTAGATTAGTCTAACTCAGCTGACCTAGTAGCCATAAAATGCATTTGCAAACCCAGCTGAGACCAGAAGAGACAGCCGTTGGATCCCTCATCACAGCCCTAGTTATCAACCTTTATAATTGTGAACTAAATAAATGGCCATTGTTTTAATACTAAGTTCTGGGATAGTCTGTAATACAGTAAAAACTAATGGGGATAGTTACTGATTTTTACCTTGAGTACAATTACTGATGGGCTTCCCTAGTAGCTCAGCTGGTAAAGAATCTGCCAGCAATGCAGGAGAGCCTGGTTCGATTTGTGCATTGGGAAGTGCCCCTAGAGAAGGGATAGGCTACCCATTCCAATATTCTTGGGCTTCCCTGGTGACTCAGACGGTAAAGAATCTGCCTGCAGTGCAGGAGACCTGGATTCAGTCCCTGGGTTGGGAAGATCCCCTGGAGGAGAGCATGGCGACCCACTCCAGCATTCTTGCCTGGAGAATCCTCATGGACAGAGGAGCCTAGAGGGCTAAGTCCATGGGGTTGCAAAGAATTGGACATGACTGAGGGACTAAGCACACAGCACAGACACAATTACTGACAGGGACACTCTGAGCATTTTGTAACTTTCTGTTTTGGAACAAAGAATTAATAGGATGTTTCTGCTGATGAAGTTACTAGGTTTCTTCTGACTAGCGTTTTTCTGATATAGCATAGCTCCTATACTCTCAAAACTGACATATGGATGTAGAATAGAGTTTAGAAGTTTGATAGAATCTCCACATTTTAGCACAGAATTCTGAATGACATTAGACACTAGGCTTTGAATATCTGTTTAAGCAGATCTTCCATGGACCCCCTTAAGGGTTTAAGAAGGCATGGGCTCTGGCTCCCTTCTTATTCTTATTCAAGTAAACTCAGGTTTTAACAGGCCAAGTGGCCTAAGTAGGTGACAACTACACTCATTTCCTATTGCATTCATAATCTCCTGTCCAATTTCCTTGACTTCAATGGGGTCACAGATTTGAAGAATTACAGAGCTATTTAGTGGTAGTGAAAGAACAATTTCAGAGGAGATTCATAGATTTTGATGACTATGAATCATACCTTAAGAATTTGTGGCTACCTTTGAAGTGCAAACCACAGGATGTATCTGATTTACTCAGAGTCTGTGCTGTTCCTGTGGTTCAGTTTCCAAAAGACCTGACTGAGCTGAAAATGAACTGCACCCACCAAGAAGACCGTTGGTAAAAATGTTGGGTATGTTAACCAGAATTGCACTGAATTTTCTGGCCCCTCAGCCAACATCTTGCTCAAGTTTGGAGTTTATTGGCTTTGCAGAAATGTTTTCTTTCAGGAAACTCTTGAGATCAGAGTCGAATCTCTCTTGGGGATGTAGACTGTGGTGAGATCGGCTTCAGAGGATGTACTCCTAATGTTCTTCAGAAGAGCTCAGTTTAACAGGCTTTCTTACTGACTGGTCAAGGCATACATAGGACTGCCACCTGACCGACAAGAACGGATTTTTGACTGTGTTTGATAGAACAGCACTTTTTTTTTTTTTTTTTAAGATTTCTTCATGTTGAGTGAAGAGAAATTGCACTCCTTATGGTCCTCTCATCATGAACTTAATCTGGTTAGTGGGCAAATCTGGCAGAATTTTCAGTGTGACACCAACGAATATTTTCATTTACTTTACTGTATTAGTGTATTTAGTGTACTAGGTGTATTTAGTTGAAGGTTCTGATGGATAAAATATGTAAATTTCTAGGAACTAGGTCTCAGTTGAAGGGATTACCAAATTTGCCAGAGAAATCTAGTGGCTTTGTCACCCTGGAATGTATACATTTAAAAAATATTTTTTATTATGATTGAAAAATGATATGACTTTTTAACTAACAAATTCATCAGAAACTTCTTTCTTTGGAAGTCTAATTTTATTTTGGCAGAAGAGAGAGGCTATACTTTCCTAAGGGGTGACATTATGCTTTCAACTCAGCCAAGCCCAGTCTATTAGATTTCCAATGGAAAAAAAAATAATCCAATGACAATTTGATTAGATGATGATAATGATGATTAGTACTAGTTACATTTATTGAGCACTGGGCAAGAGACTAAATGATCCATATTAATCATCTTATTTAATCCTCACAACAACCTAGTGAGGTAGGCACTATATTACCTCGATTTTCAGATGATGAAATTGAGGGACAGAGAAATCTAATGCCCAGGTGGCATAGCAAGTAAATGGGAAAAGATGAGGCCCAAATATGGTTTTGTTAGACATGAAACTCAAGCATTTCAAAATGTTATATAGAATTAAAGTACCAGAGAATTTCTGTTTTTCATCTTTTTATCAAAATGTGCTTAAGCAGCTAGTGGCAGCTCTTTTTTGCATTATCAAAGTAGATGCTTATAACAGCAGGGGAAGAAAAACAATTTTCTCTCACTTCTGAGTACTTAGTGAGATCTTTGTAATACAATACAGATTAGCACAAGAAAAACAAGTATATTTATTAACGTGTTCAGTTCAGTTCAGTTCAGTGGCTCAGTCGTGTCCAACTCTTTGTGACCTCATGAATCACAGCACGCCAGGTTTCCCTGTTCATTACCATCTCTCGGAGTTCACTCAGGCTCACGTCCATTGAGTCCATGATGCCATCCAGCCATCTCATCCTTGGTCTTCCCCTTCTCCTCTTGCCCCCAATCTCTCCCAGCATCAGATTCTTTTCCAATGAGTTAACTCTTTGCATGAGGTGACCAAAGTACTGGAGTTTCAGCTTTAGCATCATTTCTTCCAAAGAAATCCCAGGGTTAAACCTCATGTATACAGGGGAGGTGCCCAGGAAACAAATGAGTAACTCAAACAGGGGACTTAGAATTCAGGCTTTAATACCATCTTGATGAATTTTCAGGAAAGTTGAATGGGCCCCTAGGAGAATATATGGGAGATATTATTGCTGGTGACAAAGTTTGTCTGGGTGTGGTGTCTACTTCTAGGTAGTAGATAGACTTATCCTGTGATAAGTCAATCTTCCCTGATTGATGAAACTCTTGGAGAAGGAATTTATAACAACTGAGTCCATTTTGGAGGATCTGTCTTTAGTCAGATAAGGGAAGTTCAGAGAAAGTCCCCCTGGCCCACACTTGTTGTTTCCAGATGCCCACAAAATAATCAACATGCTAAAATGGTGTATTTTGGGGTGACAGGTCCTATGAGCCTTTAAAACTTAATATCACTTCATTTAACTTTTGGTTGAGGAACACTCAGTGTTAACTCCTAGAAATAGAGTATGAGAAATGATGTCAAGTTTACCATCTCTATTGGATTACATTCTGAAGGATCTTTTAGGCTTTTCATTCCATTCTTAAAAGAATTTTGGCCAAAATTATGTTACAGGAAAGGAGATTCCTTCCAGAGCCCAAGAGTAGGATCTTGTCTAATGCTTGGAAATGAACTGTCTGAGGAAAGAGACGTGGTGACAAAGCAAGAGACTTTATTGGGAAGAGGTGCCTGGGTGGAGAGCAGCAGGGTAAGGGAACCCAAGAGGACTGCTCTGCCACGTGGTTCACAGACTCAGGTTTTATGGTGATGGGGTTAGTTTCAGGGTTGTCTCTGGCCAATCATTGTGACTCAAGGTCCTTCCTGTGGCACACACATTACTCAGCCAAGATGGATTCCAGGGAGAAGGATTCTGGGAGGTTGGTAGGACATATGGCTTGGCGTCTCCTCTCTCTTTTTGACATTTCCTAAATTCTTACATTTGGTGGTAACTTGTTAGTTCCATGTTTCTTACCAAGATGACCTGATGTAAGTTAACTCATGTGAGTGGTTCCATGGTGCATGGCCTGGGCAGGTGGTTTCAGTCACTAGTTCTTCTAACAAGTCTAGAGATAGGGGAAAGAGAGATGAACAAAAAGGGTGCAGAAGAGAAAGACTGAGAGACAGAGGGAGGGAGTATGAAAGAGGGAACTGCCTTTACCACTACCAACCAACAACTGGCCTTCTCACATCCCTCCAGACTTCTTTTCATGCATCCAAGACATGTCAGTGCAACTCTAAGTATTTCTGTTGTATTGCTTGGAAAATTAAAGGTCATCACACACTGAAAGGTGTGGTCTTATTTTACGTAATTCTATATACAACTGGTTTTGTTTGAGCTTGTCAGCTATTTGCCTTCCGTGGGCAGCTACAGTTGGCTGGCACGCAACTAGCCAAGTATGTGTTAGCCAACACATGAGATACAGTTTGTGTAGCCATGTAATGAAAAAGCCCATGAAGTTTAGGCATGTTGAATCTTCTTCTAAGACGTCCAGTGGGGTTCTGTAAGGAAACCTTTGGCTACAGGGAAACGTAGGGCCAATGCTTTTCCCAACCAAAATATGTTGGTGACATTACACTGTATAACCAAACATCTGCTTTGATTTGCGAGGAAATCCTTGGTGCTTGGAGAGGTTAGAGAAATGGATTCAGAAGACATTCATCTCATGGAATGTCTGCAGCAGTGCAGCTGGCCACAGAGAGAGCCTTGGACAAAGGAGAAGGAAGCCAGGATGACTCACTCCACGTTGGCTGGGTGGTTCACACGCCTGCCTGCCCAACGGAACAGGAAGGCCCTTATTGTGCTCAATTGTTTTCCTGAATGCCTTTCTCAACAACAGCGAAAGGAAACATTACTGTTTGGCTTCAAGCCATCCAGGCCACTCGGTACTTACAGTGCTTAGAATGTAAAAGCTGGGCTTGGCCTAAACCTGCAGAGACACACGGCTGCCTTTGTTTCTGTCTGTGTTTCAGATTAAACGGCTGCCTTTTGCCGTAAACAATCCTGGGTGATTTAAGACAACGGGAACTCCCTTTACTAGCAAAATCCCCATCCCAGATCTGACCGTTTGCTTTATAGGCCTGTTTTGCGTCCAGCAACCCCGTGGGGGTGCCTGATCACCACCACACATTGACTCTTGCTGGAGTAAAAGACAGCTATGCCCTTTTTGCAGAGGATTGCTCCAGAAGGACTGGGCAGGTGGAGAAAGAGTGGCCTGGGGAAAAAGGAGAAAGAGGAAACCAGCAGGTTCCTTAATGTAGAAGATGCCTGGAGAGCTTGGGCCTCCAGCTGGAATTACAGGCACAGTGAGCCCCCAGGGGCCTTCCCTGGTGGAGCTAGTGGTAAAGGCCATGCCTTCCAAACAGGAGACATAAGAGAGAAGGGTTCAATTCCTGAGTTGGGCCCCTGGAGGAGGGCGTGGCAACCCACTCCAGGTATTCTTGCCTGGAGAATTCTATGGACAGAGGAGCCTGGCGGGCTACAGTCTATAAGGTTGCAGTCAGACACAACTGAAGCGACCTAGCACGTATGCACACACGCACGCACGCACGCATGGCCCAGAGTTCACCGCTGTTTTCCTCAGAACCCCGAGAAGACCTCACAAGCCTGCCTGTCATGGTCCGGAGTCTTCAGTGTCAAGGTGTCCCTCTTGGGGACAAGCCTGGAAATTCTTCCCCTTCAGACACTCTGCCTGGGCCCTGGTCTGTTCCTCTGCTGCCCACCCCTGAGAAGACTGCTCCAGGGGCACAGAGGCTGGGCTCGTGCTTCAGTTGGTGACAGAAAATGGGGTCTGGGACTGAGGTGGAGAGAAAGCGTCTCTCCTTGACTCAAGATGGCTCTGGGCACTGAGTGTCAGTGTGCCAGCATCCTCCAGGCGTCAGCTTCCTGAACTGGCCTCAGCACTCTCTCCTCAGAGGCTCAAGCTGGCAGCCGGAGGGGGGCTCAGGAGGGTGGGCTGGTGGCGGCAGGAGGCAGATTCCACATGATATCTCCTGGCTTTCTCACTCCCTGGCTCCCGCCTTCTCTCAGATTCCCCTGCACCTGCTCCATCCTCAGCTTCAGACAAGCTCTCAGGCAGATCACCTCCCACAAAGTGACACAGGCGAAGGGTTTCCTGGCCCATTTGTTCTGACACAACTGAGAGCTGGAATCCATTAAGGCTCATCCAGAAAATCCTCCCTCTTGAGTTTATGCCACATCCTCCAAGGGTTTTGTCAGTTCAGAGCCATACATACCCAGAAACACAGGTTGCCAAAGACTTTCCCACGCTCCGATAGTTTGGGCAGCTAGATTAAGGAAGAGCAACCAGGTTCTTTGCTGTAGGGCTTCTCAGAGACAGAGCTGTGCGTCTGGGTAGCTTCACAAAGAGACTCAGATAGGTGGGTTAACTTGTCCTTAAGCGCATGCGTGCAAGTTACTTCAGTTGTGTCCGACTCCTTGTGACCCTGTGGACCACAGCCCACCAGGCTCCTCTGTCCAACGGATTCTCCAGGCAAGAATACTGGAGTGGGTTGCCGTGCCTTTCTCCAGGCGCTCTTCCCAACCCAGGGATCCAACCCGCATCTCTCCTGCACTGGCGTGGGTTCTTTACGACTAGCGCCATATGGGAAGCCCCAACTTGTGCTTTAGTCTGGTGAAGTACTAATCTCTAGTTCCAAAGTGGAAACAATAAGCATGTCATTTTCAAACAGTTGAGAGGGCCTCTCTCAGAGAATTCGGACTCAGCAGCCAGGAATAATGCTACAGACAGCTTTATGGCTGCCTCTGACTCCCCTGAATTCCCTGAGGGGAGGGGAGTGTCTGAGGTTGATGGAGGGAAAGGGTTACAGCTTATAGAGCCCTGAGCAGGGTGAGCTGGTTGCGGCTGGCCAGAAGAAGCTACAGTGTCTGGACGGAATGCCCTTCACTGGGAGTGAGGTGGGGACAGCAGTTATGACCTCACGGTCTAGGGGAGGACAGCCATGGGACCTCAGGCTGCACCTGAGAAAGGGCCAGAAGACTTATCCTTTTGGGAGAGCTAACTGGTAGCCTCAGGGCCCCTAGGGGAAACAAGCGGACTTGCCCAAGCTAGGGTGCGTAGGCTCACATGGTCGATGGTTCTATAAGGGACATCAAAAAATAAGCAAACCAAATCCCAGCAACAAAAGCCAAATCACACCCTTAAATTCAAACATCACGTTTGTACACGCGTACTGTTTCTAATACATAAACACATACTGTCAGGATGTTATAACCGGACGAAACCATCAAGCTCACTCATTGGGGCCTGAGTGAAAATCTCATTATGGAGCAATATTTACCTAGAAGCCTAAACCCTGGGGACCTAGGGTGAAGGAGGACTGTCTGCAAAACACAATCAATACACAATCTTGCTATCATTGGACCACTGCCGCCTTTTTTTTTTTTTAACTCTTCAATCACTCCACTGCGCAGCTTCAAAATCCCCTCAGCATCCTCTCCTGCCCCCAGCCAACTCCAGCACCTCTCCGTCTCCCTCCTGCTGCCCTGAAAGTCAGGAATCTTGACCACTGGACCATCAGAAAAGTCCCATTGCTGCCATTTTCTTTCTTTCTTTTTTTCTTAAAGAAACATCACGGATGCATAGAACAGTCTTTTGGACTCTATGGGAAAGGAAGAGGGAGGGATGATTTGAGAGAGTGGCATTGAAACATGAATAATATCCTCTAAGAAATGAATCGCCAGTCCAGGTTCGATGCATGATACAGGATGCTTGGGGCTGGTGCACTGGGATGACCCAGAGGGATGGTACAGGGAGGGAGGTGGGAGAGGGGTTCAGGATGGGGAACACGTGTATATCTGTGGTGGATTCATGTTGATGTATGGCAAAACCAATACAATATTATAAAGTAATTAGCCTCCAATTAAAATAAATAAATTTAAGTTAAAAAAAGAAACATCACCTATTAAAACCTCTTGGAAACAGAATTTTATGGAACTCAAGAACACGTTCATCTATATAGATTCCAGCATTCTTTGTTCTTTTTTCAGCGACGAAAAGACTAGCAGAATACCCAAATTGGAAATAAACAACATTCAGCCACGTGGGAACTTGACAAGTCTGCTTATAAGAAGCATCCTCTTTCACTGTCCTCTCCTCTTATGTTGTATTCCAAGGCAACCAAGTGAAGAAGGCAGTGCTGGAGGAAAGGAGAAGGGGGACGGGGAGAGCCAGGGGGTATAATTAGCAGGTGACAATCAGTGTTCCCTGAGAACAGGAACAGGGGAAGCTGCCTAGTTCTTTGAAAGAGATGGAAGATGGTGAGCTCCGTTTGGACAGGCTTCAGGCGTGTCCAAGTGGAAATCTCCACTAGGCAGGCAGATATATGAGTCTGGAGCTCAGAGACATCTGGGCTGGAGGCATAACTTTGGGTTAACAGAGAATTGAAACCATGAGTGTGCATGACATCATTGGAGACAGTTCAATATGAGCAGGAGAAGGGCTAGACTGGGTTCAAAGAGGAGACTGGAAGGAGCAGAAGGATCTCAGGTACCCATGCAGCCGGTAATGGTGTTTAGCTGCTCAGTCGTGTCCAACTCTTTGCTACCCCATGTACTGTAACCCTCCAGGCTCCTCTGTCCATGGGATTTCTCAGGCAAGAATATTGGAGTGGGTTGCCATTTCCTTCTCCAGGGGATTTTTGCAACCCAGGGATCTAGCTGGGGACTCCTGCATTAGCAGGTGGATTCTTTACCAGGGAAAGTTTCCAGGGAAACCTCACCCCACAGTTATTTAGACACACACCACCCTGCCTGGCCCAGGATACAGGGGAACAGCACAGATTTACATTAACTAGTTAAATGGGGCCTGTTTTTCTTTTCAAGTGTCACCTTTAATTTATATATTAAAATAGAGTTTTCAAAACATTCTTTTGATACTTTTAATATAAAAATTACATTCTTGTGATGAACCAGCATGGAAGTTGTAGAAGGTATTAAGAACCTCCCCACTTTTTCTATTATTGAGGTATGATTGACAAATGAAATAGTAAGATATTTAAAGTGTACAACATATTGATTATATATATATAATCACATTATATATATTTGTATATAATCACACACATTGTGAAAGAATTCCACCATCAAGTTAATTAACACACCAATCATCTCCCATATTTACCCTTTGTGAGAACAAGCTCTCTTAGCAAATTTCAATGCTACTATACAGTGTTACCTTCAGTGTTACTGAAGGCAATGGCAACACACTCCAGTGCTCTTGCCTGGCAAATCCCATGGACAGAGGAGCCTGGTAGGCTGAAGTCTATGGGGTCGCTAGGAGTCAGACAGGACTGAGCGACTTCACTTTCACTTTTCCCTTTCATGCATTGGAGAAGGAAATGGCAACCCACTCCAGTGTTCTTGCCTGGAGAATCTCAGGGACAGGGGAGCCTGGTGGGCTGCCGTCTGTGGGGTCGCACAGAGTCGGTCACGACTGAAGCGATTAGCAGCAGCAGCACATACAGTGTTACAGGCTTCCCTGGTGGCTCAGACAGTAACGGATCCGCCTGCAGTGCAGGAGACCTGGGTTTGATCCTTGAGTTGGAAAGATCCCCTGGAGGAGGGCGTGGCAACCCACTCCAGTATTCTCGCCTGGAGAATTTCATGGCAGAGGAGCCTGGTGGGCTACAGACCATGGAGTCACAAAGAATCGGACACGACTGAGCGACTAAGCACAGCGCAGCATACAGTGTTATCGGCTGTGTTTACGGTGTCCTGAATCGCACTCATAAGACTAGTTTGTATCTATGTATCAACCTCTCCCTGTTTTCCCCATCCGCTCCTGCCCAGCCCTTGACAATCACTTTAGGCATTCAACGATTCCACATATAAGTGATACCAAAAGGCATCTGTACGAGCTCCCCTTTCACA
Source organism: Madoqua kirkii (assembly GCA_006408675.1). Taxonomy (NCBI): domain Eukaryota; kingdom Metazoa; phylum Chordata; class Mammalia; order Artiodactyla; family Bovidae; genus Madoqua; species Madoqua kirkii. The sequence continues at coordinate 24,956 of SJYC01062390.1, forward strand.
ATAAAGAAGTTGACGCTCACCTGTGGGGGAGAAAGGGCAATTAGGGTTGATTGTCATGTGACATTAGTGTCTTCCTGAGGCAGGAGATGGATGGGCCTCAGGCTGAAGAGCTGGAGTTCCCCTCCCGTGGACAGATAGTGAACGTGAAGGAGGAGAAGGAGCTAATCCTTGTCCAGATGTGTGTCTCTGTGTGCTTAGTCACTCGGTCATGTCTGACTCTTTGTGACCCCATAGACCACATGTTTCTCTCAAAGTGAGAAGGAGACCTTTCCAACGACAGGTGCACAGGAAGGCTCCTTGGAGCGTTTCAAACAGGAGTGATGGGAGCCTACCACAGGCCTCTTCACTGATGCTCGCGTGCACATGGGAAGACCCTGAGATAAGACAAATACAGACTCAGAACCAGGCAGAGCAAGATGACTGGCCAAAGGAAACCCAGAAGAAATGTCCCATACAAGCACTTCAGGCCACCACGAGAGTGTATCTCTCTCAGTCTACCTGTGTATGTATCCACACGTACCTTTTTTTCCTCCCAATAAGCTCTTGTTTCATTATTTTCTGTGTTGACGGGAATCCATTTTTACAAAGTCAAAGGGCCAGGGCCTTGTTACTGGCCATTGGTCTAGCGGCTAGGATTTAGCATTCTCAGTGCCACTGCTAGATCCCAGTCTCTAGCCAGGAACTGAAATCTGGCTTCAAGTTGCTGCAGACTGAGGCCACGTGAGATCATTCCTATCTCTTTATTTTATTATTTTTATGTTGATTTTTATATTCTTTAAAAAAAATTAGTACAATTGCTTTACAATGTTGTGTTGTTTTCTCCTGTACAACAACGTGAATCAGCTATAAGTATACACATATTCCTTCCTTTTTGAGCCTCTTTCCTACCCACCACCCCATCCCATCCTCTGGGTCATCACAGAGTACTGAGCTGAGCTCCCTGGGCTACACAGAAGCTTCCGACTAGCTATCTATTTTACACATAGTAGTATAGTATACATATGTATCAGTCTTACTATCTCAATTCTTCCCACCCTCTCCTTTCCCCTATGTCCACAAATCTGTTCTCCCTGTCCTGCTCTGCAAAGACGTTCATACTCCAGAGTTCACCACTACAGCACTATTTACCATAGCCAGGGAATTAACCTAGTTCTTTATTTTTATTCACTTTCATTCCATCTGTGCTCAGTCGTGCCTAACTCTTGAGGACCCATGGATGGTAGCCCACCGGCCTTCTCTGTCAGTGGGATTTTCCAGGCAAGAGTACTGGAGTAGGTTGCCCTTTCTTCCTCCAGGGCGTCTTCCTGACCCAAGGATTGAACCCACGTACCCTGTCTCCTGCACTGCAGGAGGCTTCTTTACCTGCTGAGCCATCACTGGGGAAGCCCTTACTTCTTTGGCTCATTGCATATGATTTGTAATCTTGTGAATACATCTGTCCACTTCCCTACTGGATTGTCATGTACCCAGCATCCTGACTGTGTTTTACTCTCCTCCCAGGCTCTGCCTCTTCCATTCAGTACCATGCTTTGTAACTCCGAACTATTTGATAAATTGCAGTGAATAGAATCAATGGTAGGACCAAACATTGGTGTTTTGAATGCTTTGAAGCTTCATCCACTGCTCAGCAATGTCCTCCCCTACTGATCAGTGGCACCTAAGACGAGTTTTGTCATAATTAGTATTAGAACAGCCTCATAAGATGCTATGAAAAAATGCAAATAAACTTTTTTGTCAATCCAGTACTCCATTGTGTACCAAAAACTCCATTCTCTGGGGAGTCTTCTGAGAGAATACGTCATGATCAGTGGCACAAAGACTTTTTGATTCAGTATGTATTTCTACACAATCTTTTTTCATTTTGATTTCCTAAGCATACAACACTGCATGGGAATTTCTTTTTGAAAACATGGAGAAGCAGTTTTCTTTTATTTCTTGAGAGTTAAAATGTACACACATGTAACTGCCCTATTTTGCTTGTTCTGTCTGTATTCTATTTTGTGCAATTTTGATTTTATTTCTTTTGAGTTTAGACACTCATAGGATGCCTCATTTTGGCCAGTTTCTGCCCTGGGCTATGAGAAATGAGGGCAACTCACACAGTATAAGGGAGAGAGAACACGGGCTTTTTGGGGGTGTCTGATGTGTGTACTCTGTAACATCAGGCAACTTACCCTCTCAAGATTGTTACCTCATCGGTAAAGAAACCCTTATTGCCTTTATAAGGCTTGTAGTGAGAATTAAGGGAAATGAGATCTAAAGCTGGTGCATACCATGTGCTCGATAGATGTTTATTTTCCATCCACTCCCTCTATTTTTAACTCTGACACATATTTATTATGTAACCTTGAGGGAGCTCTTTCAACACTTAGGCATCATATCAGTGTACATTTGTCAATTACTGCTTCTTACTTTCTTTTCTTTTCCATCAGCCTAGGCTTCCCCACAATAAATTCTAAATGCTCCAAGGATAGAACAATGCATTTTATTTTTTTAGGTGTTTTTATGCCCACCTATGATTTGCTCATCATCAAGTAGGTGGCCAGATGCTTCTTAACTAGCTTTTCTTTATTTCTGCTTCATCATTTGTCATCTGGTGATGATGACTGTATTTATCCTGTGTAAAAAATTTATTAGAAATTGAAAAAAATCCATAAATCTCAAGTATTCATGGTGGAGATCTAAGGTAGTGTTGCTGTGACTATTGATTTATGCTATGGTTTCCCTAATCAGAGGACCCTGGGATCTATACTGATCACTCTTTTCTCTCTGCATAGCAGGATTCCCAGCTCAATCTGTAAATTGTCAAGCAGTGAAGTCTGTGCAGACGGCAGAGTCAGTTAGAAATAAAGTGACTCTATAATTTGTTGTCCAAATTGGAATACACGTGAACGTGAAAAGGGGACCTATTAGTAACTGTGGCAAACCAGGGCTGTCCAGGGCAAACCATGGTCACTCTCTGTATACCAGTTGGGTACCAAAGTTATCTTTGCCCTGTGACAGCCACTCCGCACTACCCCCATTGATATCAAAGCATATCGAAGCAATTATAGTGTTAGCTGGATTTTGTCTGCACTCTCCAGCGTGTATTTAACATGTTCATTTTTGCAAACTTATTTTTGTAGTTTTTCTTTATTAGAATGTAACTAGGGCTTCCCAGGTGGCTCAGTGGTAAAGAATCTGCCTGCCAGTGCAGGAGATGCAAGAGATGCAGCTTTGATCTCTGGGTCGGGAAGATCCCCTGGAGTAGGGAAAGTCAACCCATTCCAGTTATTCTTGTCTGGAAAAGTCTATGGACAGAGGAGCCTACAGTGGAGGTGGTCCACAGTCCATGGGGTACCAGAGAGGCAGCTACAACTGAGAGACTGAGCATGAGTGAGCATCTGCTGCTGCTGCTGAGTCGCTTCAGTTGTGTCCCACTCTGTGCAGCCCCAGAGACGGCAGCCCACCAGGCTACCCATCCCTGGGATTCTCCAGGCAAGAACACTGGAGTGGGTTGCCATTTCCTTCTCCAGTGCAGGAAAGGAAAAGTGAAAGTGAAGTCGCTCAGTCGTGACTGACTCCTAGCGACCCCATGGACTGCAGCCCACCAGGCTCCTCCGTTCATGGGATTTTCCAGGCGAGAGTACTGGAGTGGGGTGCCATTGCCTTCTCCAGAGTGAGAATATAATCGTTATTATTTTTCTTTATTGGTGCACAATTGCTTTACAGTGTTATGTTAGTTTCACAATGAAGTGAAACAAGTGTATGTATGCATATATCCCTTCCTTCTTGAGTCTCCTTCCTGCTCTGCTCACTTTCCCCCCATCCCACTCCTCTAGGCTCTCATAGAGCACTGAGTTGAGCTCCCTGTGCTGTGCAGTAGCTTCCCAGTAGCTCTCTATTTTACATACAGTAGTGTATATATTGCAGAAGGCAATGGCACCCCACTCCAGTACTCTCGCCTGGAAAATCCCATGGATGGAGGAGCCTGGTAGGCTGCAGTCTATGGGGTCACTAGGAGTTGGACACGACTGAGTAACTTCACTTTCACTTTTCCTTTCATGCATTGGAGAAGGAAATGGCAACCCACTCCAGTGTTCCTGCCTGGAGAATCCCAGGGACGAGGGAGCCTGGTGGGCTGCCGTCTATGGGGTCGCACGGAGTCGGACACGACTGAAGTGACTTAGCAGTAGCAGCATCAGTGTATATATATCAGTCCTTCTCTCCCGACTGGTCTTATTCTCCCCTTCTCCCTTGTGGTCACATGCCTCTTCTTTATGGCTGTATCTCTATTCCTGCCCTGCAAATAGGCTCATCTGTACATCTTTCTAGATTTCATATGTATGTGTTAATATACAATATTTGTTTTTTCTCTTTCTGACTTACTTCACTCCATATGATAGACTCTAGGGCCATCCACATAATTATGAAGGACCCAGTTTTGTTCCTTTCTATGGCTGAGTTATATTCCATGGTATATATGTACCACATCTTCTTTACCCATTCATCTGTGAATGGACATTTAGTTTCCTTCCTTGTCCTGGTGTTGTAAATAGTGCTGCAGTAAACACAGATACATAACATTCACTTTTCTTGACTGCTGTCTATTAGTGTCTGATTAGGGCACTGTGTTGCTGTATTAAGCACATTGTGTTGATGAGAACTATCTAAGTAAGAGAAGATTCCAAGTATAGCGGAAGTCTCTAGTGTCTTAAAAAAAAATTCTCCATGGAATCTTCTAGCCACACAACTCACAATTGAGTGAGAGCCTCAGGTGTCTTACTGCTACCTTTATCACCTGTATTTATTTTTCAGGCTACCTGGTCTCCAGTCCTTGGGCAGCATAATGCCAGCTGTGACAATATTCTCTGTCAGGTAATGATCAATTTTGTTCCAAGAGAGGTGGCTCTTGTAGAATAAGTTCTTATTGAGCAGGGAAAGAAATTTCCTTTCAAACAGAAGATGCCTAAATTGCTAGAGTTATTAATTCTTTACATTTGTCCTCATTTTGTTAGAAGCTGGCTCTCTGGGGAGTGGTATTGTCTTTAGTGATAAGGTAATAGCCACTGAAACAGTAACCTGGACTTTCACGGAGGGCAAATGAATCCATAAAGAATTTAAAATAAAGATGGATTTTTAAACTGTTCACATATGAGATGACTGCCTGGTAACCAGATGGAAATCAAATGCATCTTGATTTATAGTTACCCAGTGTAACTACAAATTTTTTTTTTTTTTTTGAAATAAAAGTAATCATTTTGATTAGGAAGGTGAGACTCTTTTGCTGTTTCTTGCCTAACAATGGGGCTTTATGGCCTGGCTGAAGAGCCTAAAGATGATCTCTAACAATGTGTTAATGCTACTAAGATACTGTAGAAAGGATAGAACTTGATTTGAAAATCAAGTTCAAATCCATACCTTACATTTTATTAGCTATTAGACAGGCTCTAAGCCATTCACTTTATCTCTGTGGCCCTCCGTATTTGTCTAGTTCTTTTACGGATCAAATGAGGTAAGATGTGCCCAATACTCTATCTGGTCTAGAGTCAAAAAATTAATAAACCTAATTTGGATATAGGACAATGCAGTGTAAGCCTTTTGTTTACCTCTCTAGCATGAATACTTGTACACCCAATGAATAGAAGGGGAACGGATAAATAGTACTGATGAGAAGTGTATGTTTTAGTCTAACCAGAAGTGCTAGTTAGTACTGTGTATGTTACTACTATCAGGGGCGGCGGCTGAGAGGAGCTACCCCAAGCCCAAGGTCAGGGGCTGCGCCCAAGAAGAGCAGCCACACATCCAAGGAGTGGCGGTTGCACGGGTGCAGGAGGGCTGAGAGGAGCTACTCCACATTCAAGGTCAGGAGGGGCGGCTGTGAGGAGATACCCCTTCTCCAAGGTAAGGAGCAGCAGCTGTGCTTTGCTGGAGCAGTCGTGAAGAGATATCCCATTTTCAAGGTAAGAGAAACCCAAATAAGACGGTAGGTGTTGCAAGAGGCATCAGAGGGCAGACACACTGAAACCATACTCACAGAAAACTAGTCAATCTGATCATGTGGACCACAGTCTTGTTTAACTCAGTGAAACTAAGCCGTGCCATGTGGGGCCACCCAAGACAGGCAGGTCATGGTGGAGAGGTCTGACAGAATATGGTCCACTGGAGAAGGGAATGGCAAACCACTTTAGTATTCTTGTCTTGAGAACCCCATGAACAGTATGAAAAGGCAAAATGATAGAATACTGAACGAAGAACTCCCCAGGTCAGTAGGTGCCCAATATGCTACTGGAGATCAGTGGCATAACTTTCTGGAAATAACTCCAGAAAGAATGAAGGGATGGAACCAATGCAAAAACAATACCCAGTTGTGGATGTGACTGGTGATAGAAGCAAGGTCCGATGCTGTAAAGACTAACATTGCTTAGGAACCTGGAATGTTAGATCCATGAATCAAGGCAAATTGAAAGTGATAAACAGGAGATGGCAAGAGTGAACGCTGACATTCTAGGAATCAGCAGTGATTTTTACTCAGATGACCATTATATCTACTACTGTGGGCAGGAATTCCTTAGAAGAAATGGAGTAAGCATCATGGTAAAAAAAAAAAAAGACTCTGAAATGCAGTACTTGGATACAATCTCAAAAATGACAGAATGATCTCTGTTTGTTTCCAAGGCAAACCATTCAGTATCACAGTAATCCAAGCCTATGCCCCAACCAGTAATGCTGAAGAAGCTGAAGTTGAACGGTTCTATGAAGACCTATGAGACCTTTTAGAACTAACACCCAAAAAAGATGTCCTTTTCATTATAGGGGACTGGAATGCAAAAGTAGGAAGTCAAGAAACACCTGGAGTAATAGGCATCACCTTGGAGATGGAATATGGAATGAAGCAGGGCAAAGGCTAACGGACTTTTGCCAAGAGAATGTACTGGTCATAGCAAAAACCCTCTTCCAACAACACAAGAGAAGACTCTACACATAGACATCACCAGATGGTCAATGCTGATATCAGACTGATTATATTCTTTACAGCCAAAGATGGAGAAGCTCTATACAGTCAGCAAAAACAAGACCTGGAGCTGACTGTGGCTCAGATCATGAACTCTTTATTAAATTCAGACTCAAATTGAAGAAAGTAGGGAAAACCACAGGACCATTCAGGTATGACCTAAATCAAATCCCTTATGATTATACAGTGGAAGTGAGAAATAGATTTAAGGGCCTAGATCTGATAGATAGAGTACCTGATAAACTATGGAATGAGGTTCGTGACATTGTACAGGAGACAGGGATCAAGACCATCTCCATGGAAAAGAAATGCAAAAAAGCAAAATGGCTGTCTGGGGAGGCCTTACAAATAGCTGTGAAAAGAAGAGAGGCAAAAAGCAAAGGAGAAAAGGAAAGATATAAGCATCTGAATACAGAGTTCCAAAGAACAGCAAGGAGAGATAAGAAAGCCTTCCTCAGCAATCAATGCAAAGAAGTAGAGGAAAACAACAGAATAGGAAAGACTAGAGATCTCTTCAAGAAAATTAGAGATACCAAGGGAACATTTCATGCAAAGATGGGCTCGATAAAGGACAGAAATGCTAAGGAACTAACAGAAGCAGAAGATATTAAGAAGAGGTGGCAGGAATACACAGAAGAATACTACAAAAAAGATCTTCATGACCCAGATAATCACGATGGTGTGATCACTCACCTAGAGCCAGACAACCTGGAATGTGAAGTCAAGTGGGCCTTAGAAAGCGTCACTACAAACAAAGCTAGTGGAGGTGATGGAAGTCCAGTTGAGCTATTTCAAATACTGAAAGATGATGCTGTGAAAGTGCTGCACTCAATATGC
>SJYC01062393.1:0-31559 GCA_006408675.1 Madoqua kirkii
ACATCATTTTCTGAATGTTGAGCATTAAGTCAACTTTTTCACTCTCCTCTTTCACTTTCATCATGAGGCTTTTTAGTTCCTCTTCACTTTCTGCCATAAGGGTGGTGTCATCTGCATATCTGAGGTTATTGATATTTCTCCTGGCAATCTTGATTCCAGCTTGTGTTTCTTCCAGTACAACGTTTCTCATGATGTACTCTGCATAGAAGTTAAATAAGCAGGGTGACAATATACAGCCTTGACGAACTTCTTTTCCTATTTGGAACCAGTCTGCTGTTCCATGCCCAGTTCTAACTGTTGCTTCCTGACCTGCATACAGATTTCTCAAGAGGCAGGTCAGGTGATCTGGTATTCCCATCTCTTTCAGAATTTTCCACAGTTTCTTGTGATCCACACAGTCAAAGGCTTTGGTATAGTCAATAAAGCAGAAATAGATGCTTTCCTGGAACTCTCTTGCTTTTTCCATGATCCAGCGGATGTTGGCAATTTGATCTCTGGTTCCTCTGCCTTTTCTAAAACCAGCTTGAACATCAGGAAGTTCACAGTTCACGTATTGCTGAAGTCTGGCTTGGAGAATTTTGAGCATTATTTTACTAACATGTGAGATGAGTGCAATTATGTGGTAGTTTGAGTGTTTTTTGGCATTGCCTTTCTTTGGAATTGGAATGAAAACTGACCTTTTCCAGTCCTGTGGCCATTGCCCAGTTTTCCAAATTTGCTGGCATATTGAGTGCAGTACTTTCACAGCATCATCTTTCAGGATTTGAAATAGATCCACTGGAATTCTGTCACCTCCACTAGCTTTGTTCATAGTGATGCTTTCTAAGGCCCACACTTCACATTCCAGGACGTTTGGCTCTAGATGAGTGATCACACCATCGTGATTATCTGGGTCTTAAAGATCTTTTTTGTAGTATTCTTCTGTGTATTCCTGCCACCTCTTCTTAATATCTTCTGCTTCTGTTAGGTCCCTACCATTTCTGTCCTTTATTGAGCCCATCTTTGCATAAAATATTCCCTTGGTATCTTTAATTTTCTTGAAAAGATCTCTAGTCTTTCCCATTCTGTTGTTTTCCTCGATTTCTTTGCACTGATCACTGAGGAAGGCTTTCTTATCTCTTCTTGCTATTCTTTGGAACTCTGCATTCAGATGCTTACATCTTTCCTTTTCTCCTTTGCTTTTCACCTCTCTTCTTTTCACAGCTATTTGTAAGGCCTCCCCAGACAGCCATTTTGCTTTTTTGCATTTCTTTTCCATGGGGCTGGTCTTGATCCCTGTCTCCTGTACAATGTCACGAACCTCATTCCATAGTTCATTAGGCACTCTATCAGATCTAGGCCCTTAAATCTATTTCTCACTTCCACTGTTTAGTCATAAAGGATTTAAGGCATACCTGAATGTTCTAGTGGTTTTCCTTCCTTTTTTCAATTTGAGTCTGAATTTGTTAATAAAGAGTTCATGATCTGAGTCACAGTTAGCTCCTGGTCCTGTTTTTGCTGACTGTATAGAGCTTCTCCATCTTTGGCTGCAAAAAATGTAATCAATCTGATTTTTGTGTTGACCATCTGGTGATGTCCATGTGTAGAGTCTTCTCTTGTGTTGTTGGAAGAGGGTGTTTGCTATAACCAGTGCATTTTCTTGGCAAAACTCTATTAATAGCATTACAGTTGATTAAAGAAATGTTCATGCATACATCAACAAAGCTACTGCCTTTATGCTACAACCCCTTTTCCATTTCTTGGCTTTATTCAGTGCCAAAGCAATAAGGAAAATGACAAATAATACTAAAGCAATAAAAATTCAAATAATATGCAAAAGAATCATTTATATGTATATGGCACCATCCTCTCCATGTAAATTTTTTTATAGGTTTTTCCCACCATTCCTCAGTGGGAATTTAAGTGCCCTCACCCCTACTTCCTCCAGAATTCCCATCTGAAAGGTGAGGAAACTGCCTTAACAAATGGTGAATCGAGTTTTTACCCTGTGTTTTTCAAATAGATTTTGAGGGTAGGTTCTAAGTTTGGCAACTTTGATGTTCTGAGTTGTTTTCAAGTAGTCTCTTCCAGAATGGCTTATTTTTCATCTCTTGATTTGAAGTAATGATACTTGACAAAAACTTCTTTTTGAATCACGAAAGGATTGTATTAGAACAGAAAATAAATTTACACATCCTAGTGAAGTCTCATTATTGATGAGTGATGACTTGGTATAATAAGCAGAGTCCACATATATATATTTTTTAATATATAAAAAACACTTGTATTTCTAATACCTAGAGGTGTACTTTGCTAACATTTTCTCATGTTTGCCTCTAGTCTTTTTTTTTTTAATGAAAGAAATAAAATGGTCCCAGTTCTTTTAAATAAAATTCAACACATATACACTAAGAACAAAGAACTATTTTGACAGTGTAGAATTCTCAGAAAGAGAGGTCCAGATTAAACAAACAGTAAGTGCCCCTACACCTCCTGCCAAGGGAACAATAGTGCTTGGGTGATGTTTTCCAGGCAACCCCACGGCATAAATCTTTAATCCCACTGCCTTTCATGTGACGTTTATATACAAAAAAATCTGTTTATAGAGCAACACAACCTTTTCTTGTGTTCGTTATGGTTTATCAGTGCTTCGGTTCTTATGATATAACTATTCACAGTATGTCAGCAAATATTATCAAGGCATTTTGATTTTGGTCTTTGTTTGGAGTTTCACCAGAACCAAATAAGGGGCTTATGTACTCATCACAAAACAAGGTCAATGGCAAGAATTCAGGAAACCTTACACAGCCCACATTTGCAGACTCCGGAGTTTGAGCACCAGTGAATAGCTTTGCATCAAACCAGAAGAGAAGACTTCCTCTTTGTAGTATCCATAAATTTTGACTTAGTTAATCTTCACAGAAAACCTAGGCAGGATATATCTGATTTCATTTAAATAAAAGGAAAGTGGTCCACGAATAAACTGGCATGCTATATTAAAAAATAATCTGCCCAAGTTAGGGAACAGAATACATTTTAGCATCATAGATCTGGAAAAAAGCCATTGAGAATGATTTTCCCATTTATTGAATAAATTAGAAAGTCAGTTTATAGGAATACTCAGCAAACTGTATAAGGCTCTTGAGAGCAAATGATGAAAAACCAACTCAAACTAGATTTGGTTTAAAAAAAAAAATTGGTTGACAAAGCTAACTAGAGAGTGAAAGAAACGCCCTTGACTTTGGGCATAAATGACTCCTGGCCACTTAGTTGCACTTACCTCTGCCTCGCTTTCCTCTTGTTCTCTCCCAGAGGTGGCAGAATGCCCCCCAGATGTTCCAAATGCCCATGGCCTTCAGTGTTCATGGTATAGGGAAAGAGTGCCCACATCTCATGACCGGAGTCCCGGGGACATTGGCTTAGCTTGGGACACATTCCTGATCAAATCACTGTGTCCAGAGAAACAGGCTTAGTTCTGTGGGTGACCTAGCCAGGGTCATGGCCATCTCTTCAATCAAATTGTTAGTCACTCAGTCGTATCTGACTCTTCTCGACCCCATGGATGGTAGCCCACCAGTCTTCTCTGTCCATGAAATTCTCCAGGCAAGGATACTGGAGAAAGGGTTGCCATTTCCTTCTCCAGGGAATATTCCTGACTCAGGGACTGAACCCAGGTCTCCTGCATTTCAGGTACATTCTTTACTGTTTGAGCCATCAGGGAAGCCCTTTTTCAACCAAAAGTGACATCAATTCCACCTGCACTTCATGGCCTAAGGAAACGTCTATAGAATGGTGGAGGAGTCACTCTCACAAAGAAGGCATGCTAATAAGACCAGAAAAATATGTGCCAACTACTTGACACTGACAGGTTTAGGTAGAACATGAAGTGTAAATGAAGTCGCTCAGTAGTGTCCAACTCTGTGACCCCGTGGACTGTAGCCCACCAGGCTCCTCCCTCCATGGGATTCTTCAGGCAAGGATACTGGAGTGGGTTGCCATTTCCTTCTTCAGGGAATCTTCCTTACCCAGAGATCGAATCTCCCATGTTGCAGGCAGACGCTTTAACCTCTGAGCCACCAGGAAAGAACATGAAGTACGTTGAGTCCTAATGCCAAGTTTATTTGTATTGATTGCTTTTTAGTTTCTACTGTCTGCCTAAATCAGTGTTTCTCATCTAAAGATGGTAAATATATGTGTAAATGTGCAAAAATCAGTGCACACGTTTGTGCTTGAGTTTGGAAGGCTAAGGGTTGGAGAAAGAAGTGTAGCGCTGAGATTGGGAGCCATTTATGCCCAAGGTCAAGTGCCCTTCTTTGACTGTCTAGTTAGCTCTGGCAATGAATCATTCTTTTTACCAAGTCTAGTTTGAGCTGGGTTTTCATTATTTGCAACAAGAGCCTTATACAGTTTGCTGTATAGGTTAACAAAGTTTGGACCTGTTGGATGATCAGGAGGAACTGTCTCTTTACTAAGAAATGTATAAATGGATTACAGACTAAAAAATATTGAGAAACTTTATCACTAAGGCATGCTGTCTTCTCAAGATGTAAATTACTGTACAATTCAGCAGTGATCTGGGTTTTAAGGTGATGTCTGATGGGCAAGCCAAAAAATGCACAGTTGGAATATAAGGGACCTATCTGAACCTTTTGAGTGTAAAGAAGGAAACTCACAAAACAAAACAAAACAAAAAAGCAAACACTAGTGTGTGTTTTCATGAGAACAACAACAACAAAAAGCCTCCTGAGATTCATATCTCTTTTGCTGACAGTCCCAGCTGGAAAAAGGAAATTTAGCAAGTGAAACTGAACAAAAGGAAACTTTTTTGGTATTCTGGAAACTTGCAAACTTCAAAACAGTTCTGTTTTTATTTCTCCATTTTTATTTAATCAAGTCTTCTTAAATGTCTTCATATTTTGGTTGAGTAAAAACAGAGAACAAAGAGTAAAGATCGCAGTGGGACTATTTCTGTTCTAATGTATTAAAGAGTTAATACAGTAATACACAAACATGTTTAGATTGAGCATGACACCATGGCAAATCTGTGTGAAACAATGGAAGAAAGATCTTCTGTCATTGTCAGATGTCAGTAGATTTCTCCCTGCCCTGGAATGGTGATTCTCAGACTGTTGTGCACACCACAGTCACTTGGAAGACTCATTGTAAACCCACGTTGCCTGGCCTCACCCCCAGGGTTTCTGATTCAGTGGGTCTGTGCAGGATCTCCAGATGTGCTTCCCTAGCAAGTTCCTATGTGCTGCTGATGCTGCTCGTCTGGGACCACACTTGGAGAATGATTCCTCTAGATGAATCTCAAAGTGCAGCTATGCATGAGTCATCATAGTCCACAGCTCCAGCTGAGAGGTGGGTTGAAGCTGCCCCGGGGGCATCATTACCAGCGCTTCTTGCCGCGTGATGGTCTGAATTATGGCACAGGCACGTTTCCAGGAGGGAAGCTTTGGGCGAACACAGGATTCCAGCTCGTATGTGTGGTAAAATAGTAGAGTCTGCATCCTTGGGAAGCTGCACCAAGTAATAATTAGGCAGGTTGTGAAGGCTCTCACCACACACTCTGGGATTTTCAAAGCAGAGTTCCAGGACTTGCTGAGAGTTTGAGTACCAATTAGGAGAGAAATCTAATTGAAAAGACTGGCGCTTGTCATGGGGTCACAGGAAAGGTTGAAACTGGAGGTTGTGTGGATTCCCAAGAAACTTACTTGGACTAGGTAAACCAAAAAGGCCAATTTTAGTCCCATGCACAAGGGAGCCTGGTGCTGAATGAATACTGAGCCAAGACAGAGGACGCAAACCTGTCTGTGTCTGAAAGTTGTTTGTTCAGTGCCTGTGTGATTAGAACTAGGTCAGGCCAAGCCTATTTGGAAAAGTATTTTCTTTCTTAAATTTTTTTTGGACTTTGATATACACTAAGAGGGCTTCCCTGGTGGCTCAGATGGTAACGAATCTGCCTGCAATGCTGGAGACCTGGGTTCCATCCCCTGGATCTGGAAGATCCCCTCTAGAAGGAAATGACTATCTACTCCAGTATTCTTGCCTGGAGAAGTCCATGGACAGAGAAGCCTGGCAGACTACAGTCCATGGGATTTCAAAGAGTTGGACACAACTGAGAAACTAATACTTCCATATACTAAGATATACGAAGTATATTATAACATGGTACATGTAAAAACACACACATACAACGTGCAATGTATTCTATCCTGTTTTGTGGTATCTATTCTATTTTTCATGAAAATTAAAAAAGCTCCTTTTCCTATCCAAGAGTTGTTTTATGACCCACAAATGGGCAGACACTTGCAGTTCAAAAACATTCACTTAGAACTTGCAATCTGTACTGTCCCTAGCATAGACCTACAGCCGGCCCTCCTGTCTCTGATGCAACAGTTCGCACTTCAAACCAATTGCAGGCTATAAAGTACTTCCAGTTAAGAGGTCAAGATCTTGCTACATTCAGCCTGCACTATTACTTCCTGGAGGCCCCTTTCCTGGGTTAGAATTCTTCATTACAGGACTCCTGGACTTATTGGAGTTCCATAACTTGCACTAGTTTTGGTTTTGATCCATCTTGACACCCTTAACAACCTCAGGGAAGAGACCTTCTCCTCCAGATCTGGGAACCCCATCAGCTAGGATAACCCTCTTTCCTCCTCCCCTGAGGTTAGACCCAGACAAAAAAGTCAGTTGTGTCTTCTAATACTACTTTCCTTTATATGATCTGTCAACCTAGTTCCTCTAGCTGAAAATCAGCTTTACTTTCCTTTCTCCTTTGTTTAATTTCTCTTCTCAGCACAACGTCTAGATAACAATTTTTAAAAAGCCCTTATTTATGTTACAAATAATAGCTAAATTAAAATAACTGCTGATAAATTCCAGCTGATAAGCAAACAAAATCATACAAGTATGAGAAATAAAACCATGGTCCTGTTCAATAATGGACTTTTCTAATATCTGTAGAAATTGTATTGTAGAAAAGATGGATGTTAACCAATCAGTCAACTAACCAAGCCAACAAAATTTCCATCAACCCAGCTTTTTGAAGAAGCAAGTCTTAGTTAAAGCCTTTTACACAGAGAACCAAAATACATGACATGCTAATAAGTCACACTTAAAAAAAAAGGCAACCTTGTGTGTGGCTCTCAGTAATAAAACAAAGGGTAAACTATCTGAAACAAAAATATCTATTTCTAGCCACCAACTCAATCTCTCCCCAAAGATATTTTCTAATAGTTTAATTCTTTAAAGAAGATTGTCATTTTTTATAGCTGTTGTGGAAAATAGTATGGAGGTTCATCTAAAAATTAGAAATAGAACCACTATATACTCCAGTAATCCCACTCTGGGGCATATACCTGGAGAAAAACATGGTTTAAAGGAATACATGCTCTCCAGTGTTCATTGCAGTGCTCTTTACAATAACCAAGATGTGGAAGCAAGCTAGAACCCTTCCACAGAGGAATGGATAAGGAAGATGTGTTGTGTGTACATATAATAGAATATTACTAAGCCATTAAAAAGAATGAAATAATATCATTTGCAGTAAAATGGATGGACCTGGAGATCATCACACTAAGTGAAGTAAATCAGAGAAAGAAAAATATCACGTTATAATTTATATGTGGAAACTTAAAGAAATGATACAAGTGAACTTATTTATAAAATAGACTCACAGACTTAGAAAATGGACTTATGGTTAGCAAAGGGGAAGGGTGGTTGGGAGGGATAGATGGGGAGTTTGGTTGATATGTACACGTTGCTCTATTTAAAATAAAATGTCTTTCCATGAAAAAATAAAGAGGAGAACTTGTGTGTTTCTTACAGTAGTAAAATGAATGGCAAGCTATTTGAAACAAAAAGGTCCATTTCTAGGTCACCAGATTTGGTGGCCTATCTGCTCAAAGATATTTTCTAATACGTTAGTGCTTTAAAGAATACTATCACTTGTATAGCTACTGTGGAAAACAGTATTGAGGTTCATTAAAAAATTAAAAATAGTACTGCCATAAGATCCAGCAATCTTACTTCTGGGTAAGAAGCCATAGGAAGTGAAACCACTATACTGAAGAGATCTATACCCTTAGTGTTCACTGCAGCACCGTTCACAGTGATCAAGACAGGAAAACAAGCGAAGTATCCATTGATGGATATGCTGGATGAATGGACAAAAATGATGTGATTCATATATGTATGATACATATGTATATGGGCTTCCTAGGTGACGCAGTTGGTAAAGAATCTGCCAGCCAATGCAGGAGACACAGGAGTAGAGGGTTTGATCCCTGGAAGACCCCCTGGAGTAGGAAATGGAAACCCACTCCAGTAGTCTTGTTTGGGAAATTCCATGGACAGAGGAGCCTGGGAGGCTGTAGTCCATGGGATCACAAAGACTCAGACACAACTGAACGTGTACACTCACTCATATGTATATGTGTGTGTGTGTGTGTGTGTGTGTGTGTGTGTGTGTGTATAATTCAGCCATAAAAAGATGGACAACCTGTCATTTGTAACAGTGTAGACAAGCCCTGAAGACATTATGCTAAGTGAAATAGGTCAGACAGAGAAAGACAAATGCAGTATGATCTCACTTATACAAGGAATTTTTTTTTTTAAGCTGATACAGAAACAAAAAGTAGAATGGTAGTGGTCAGGGGCAGAAGCTTGGGAAATGGGAGGTGTTGGCTAAAGTGTGAAAAAAGTATTAGGTGCTCAGTCGTGTCTGCTTCTTCATGACCCCATGGTACTGTAGCCTGCCAGGCTCCTCTGTCCGTGGGATTCTCCAGGCAAGAAAACTGGAGTGGGTTGCCTTTTCCTCTTCCAGGGGATCTTCCCTACCCAGGGACTGAACCCGGGTCTCTTGCATTGCAGGCAGATTCTTTACCATCTGAGCTGCCAGGGAAGCCCAACCACCTTCTGATTATGAGATAAACAAATTCTGGCAATCTGCTCTTCAGCGTGGTGACTAGGGTTAACAATACTGTATTACATACTTGAAAGTTGCTAACAAGGTAGATCTTACATCTTCTTACCATACACACACACACACACAAAGGTAATCATGTGAGAAGCTGAAGTGTTAGCTGACCTTGTTGTGGTAATCATTTCATAACATATGCATGAATCAAGTTGTACATCAAAACATTTTTTTAATATGGACCATTTTTATAATCTTTATTGAGTTTATTACGATATTGTTTCTGTTTTACACTTTAGTTTTCTGGCTGCAAAGCATGTAGGCTCCCAGCTTCTCAACCAGGCGTAGAACTCCTGCATTAGAAGGCAAAGCCTTAACCACTGGGCAACCAGGGAAGTCCGCCATGTTGTACATCTTAAACTTACACAATGCTGTATATATATCAATTACACTTCAGTAAGCCTGGAAAATACACTGTCTCAGTGGCCAAGAAATGTGTAAACCGTACCATTCATTTTTTGTCACCCTTCAGTTTTCATCCAAAATGGAATTTTCTTGAATAGGGTGATTGACTTCTTTAAACAGGTGCTTTTAAATGATCACAATGCAGGAGAATCACCTTGGGAAAGGTGGATTCTCAGACCCTGCCAGTCACAAAGGCCACACTCTAAAAACATTGTGAGGAGATAAAACAGTTTATTTCAAGGGGTCACTGAGCCTCTTCCGTACATGCCTGTGTCAGGAACTCGACACAGGAACTCTGATGGAATGATGACGCTGTTTTTCATATTTCTTCTTTCACTCAGTGAATGGTCAGTTTCCAGAACTTTCCATGTGATTCATCTTAAACTCAGGCAGGTTGGCTTGACGCAAAACCTCCAAGATCCAGAAGCCGCAAAGGCTGTGAGCATACATGAATCAGCAGAGGAGAGAGTGCAGGAGACACTGAGGGGCATACCTGGCGTCCTGACTCCCGCCAAGGCGGCAGTGTGTCAGCCCCTGACCCCATTCCGTGCCGGCCCCACCTGCTCCCTCACAAGCCTTCTTCACCCTCAGGAAGTTCCAGAAAATGTCACAGATCGAACTCTGAGATCACAAGTAGAAAGCAAATTTTACCTTGTGGAGTCAAAGACGTATACAAAAGTAAAATGAAATGCTAGGTCATTTCCAGTCAGAACGGGGATTTAAGCAAAAGCCTAATCTTAAAAAGAGTATAGCTGTAAAACGTACCTAAAGAAAGAAACATGGTTTTTAGAACTTGGCGGCTCATAGTCTGGCTTAGTCTCGGAGACCTGGAATTTACCATCCAATAAAATCATTTTATGCCTGTCTGGCTGAGTTTCTTATCTGTGAAATGGGACCTAAAAGCTATCTGTTCCTTACATGACACACAGGAATTCCACATGAAATTCTTAGGCGAATCTAGTCTTTTCAAAACAATATATCCTTGCAAGCCTCTTGTGCAAACAAGAGAATTTATCTTCAGCTAATTTGTACCTTCAGTCAGAGACAGAATTTTTAGCATGCCATTAAAAGTGACAATAAATGTCAGCACCTTACTTAAAAAACAAGTAAATAAAAAGGATTTCCCAGAAGTCACAGAGTGCTTAAATAAGAAATCAAGTTCTCTGTGAATTGAAATGATTAAAAAATTGTTTAACATTTAAATTTTTTAAAAATGTGTTTTAAATTGTTATTGGAATATAGTTGCTTTACAGTGTTGGGGTGTTTTCTGTTCTACAGCAAAGTGAATCAGCCATATGTATACATATATCTCCTCTTTAAGATTTCCTTTCCGTTTAGGTCAACAGAGAGCTTGGAGTAGAATTCCCTGTGCTATAGGTTAAAATGATTTATTCTCGGACAATTCACCTAGAGATATTTTTCTCCAGTTACTAAAGGTCTGGCAGGAAGACTCTTGAGTGATACATTCAACAGAAGATCTCTTGGAAGGCCCTCTTAGTTCCTCTTGGAGATCCAACAAGGGGACAAAGTTAGAAACTAGGAAGCATTTGGCTGGCTCCTCATCAAAAAAAGAGATATTTAATCCCATCTAGTGTTACATGCGGCTTTGCTCAAAATGAAGCAGCTGCTGGGGAACTGATTTGAGTCCGTTCCTGTTTAAGCGGATCCATTTTTGTGCGTGCGTCTTCTTCAGATGAATCTGACTTGTTAGGCTGAGAACATATGCGTGCGCCGTTCCAGAGAGAATGCACATTTATTTTCCTCCCATTGAATGTTTGAACATGATCACAGTCACCAGATGGGTCAGAAAAACAATGACAGCATGGCATAAATCTTCAGAGGGTGTATCAATCTGATCGAATTGAGAAGATAAAGTGGATTTTGCTAGAAATCCAATAAACTCTCTCCACCTCCAACAATAATAAGGGTTTTTCTCCCTTATTATGCTCTCTGCCCTTTCACTCTTTATTCTCTCTTTCGTTTCACTTCTGTACCCTTATAAGGCTTATTGTATTCTCTAAAGCTGTTTGGTAAGCCCATGCTCTTTTAGCCTAATTGGTCAAGGAACTTGGAAGGAGTGTGCTGGCAAGAAAAACAGCAGAGTGTGGAGCTGGACACTCTTCTTTGAATGAGGTCTGACTTCACCCAACTGTGTGGTCCTCGAGACTCAGTTTCCTTGCATAAAACTGAGGTTAACATTTCCAGAGGTTGTGAGAGTTAGAGATTTTGGATAGGAAGCAACTAGTGTGATTCCCGGCACCCTAAAAAGAGTGCCTCTTGTTATATTGGACACCCAAGATTAGATTGGTTAGCCTGAAGTTCATTCTCTTTTTAGGAGGCAGGAAGAAACCAAGAGGAAGAAACATTCTTTACCAAAGACTTCAGTAGTACTTGTATTCTCTGATGGCACTGTGATCCTGGTTGTAGGAAGAGGAAATACAGCTCAGTGATTTTCTCTAGGCACTGAAATGTTATATTTGCTATTTTGTACCAATCAGAAAACTGTAAGTTATAGCTAGCCCTACATGCAATGTTAGGCAAAAATCAAACTTTAGGACTCTATTTTGCTCTAACATGACATTTCAGATGCCCCATTTGAAAAAAATAAATGGTTAGGCCTACCAGATAGGTTCTGTTGGAACTTACCAGAGTTCTCAGTAAACTTAACTCCCCACGGTAACTCTAACAGATGGTGTGCCAGAGTTGTGTGCATATTGAGTTGATTAATCATGTCTGACTCTTTGCAAACCTATGTACTATAATCTGCCAGGCTGCTCTGTCCGTGGGATTTCCCAGGCAAGAATACTGGAGTGGGTTGCTATTTCCTTCTCCAAGGTATCTTCCTGCCCCAGGAATTGAACTCACATCTCCTTTGTCCCCTGTATTGGCAGGCAAATTCTTTACTACTGTGCCACCTGGGAATCCCCCAATAGATAGAGATTTGCAAGATTAAGCCACTGACGACATCTGAAGTTAAACTGACTTCATTTTGGTCACTGAACTTAATAGCTACTAAAAGATTTCAGTTAAGTCAGTGTTTTTTATGGGAATTGGGGACAGAACATAAGAACAAGTATAGCTAAACAAGGTCTCAGAGTGACACAGGTCATTACTGGTTATCTCTGGGCAGGTAATGAGATGATTACTCTTGCAAGATAGTGGATTTAGGGAGAATCACAGACAAAAGCTTCCCTGGTGGCTCAGAGGTTAAAGCATCTGCCTCCAATGCAGAAGACCCAGGTTTGATCCCTGGGTTGGGAAGATCCCTTGGAGAAGGAAATGGTAATCCACTCTAGTATTCTTGCCTGGAGAATCCCATGGACAGGGAAGCCTGGTAAGCTATAGCCCATGGGGTTGCAAAGAGTCGGACACGACTGAGTGACTTCACTCACAGACAAAAGCAGGAAAACCAGTTAGGAGGCTATTATAGCAGTACAGGTAAGAGATATTAGTGTTATTTGCTGGGGAATGGCTGTACAGATGGAGGGAAGAAAGTGGATTCAGGATACATTTTTGGAACTGGCCTTTGAATAGAATCTGCTGATCAGCTGGTTACTGGAAGCAGAAGTGATGAGACAAAAAGAGAAGTCAAGGACGACTCCTAGGTTTTGAGTTTGCCCAAACGGAAGACGATGGGTAAAATTACAGAGATGGGGAGGTGGAACATGAATGGAGAGAAACAGTTTGGAGTTCAAAAGCCCAGCGTCTGTTTTGGCTGTGCTGGTTTAACCCTAGTGATGCTCATTAGACTTTGGTATGAATTTAACCATGTAATTAGTGAGAGAACAATGTGCTGAAGTTGTCGTTAAAAATCAAATTACTGACTGTCCTGTGAAAAGAGAAACCTAGCTTATGGAGGCAGCATAGTGTAACTCTGAGATATTGTTTTGACCTGCCTCTCTTCTTCCCTTCCACATCTCTCAGCTCCTCCTTTGGGTGGCTCCCTGCATCCTGTGCTCCCTGGCAACACGCCCAGACCTTGCAAAGATGTCTTCTTTTCTCTTCCTTTGCTGCGCTATGTTGTCTTAATCTTCACTTGCTCTCTGTGCTCGAAACAGTGCCTGGCAAAGAGTTGGTAGTCACAGGATGTTTTTAAGTGAATGAGTGAATGAATGAAGTTGTGCTGAGGCCCCTAGACCTCTACTTCTGGTAGAGCCCATCCCAGGCTGTACTTTGACAGTGCGGGAGATTTAAGGGTCTTAAGATGTACATCAGCATCACTTTGCTTCTGATTTGTCTTTTTTCCTGTTCATGGCACAGTTTCCATCTTAGACTCTAGTTTTGATAAATGGCTATGAATTCTCTAGTGCCTAAATTCCAGCTGTGTGAACCTAGCTGTACTTACAGAGCTTTGCGGACAGAAGCCCAGCAGGATCTTGCCTGCTTCCCATCCCAACTCTATTCCATCCTCTTCCTGCTCCCTTGATCCTGAGCTGTGACCAAGGCTTACTCTATACTACAAGAGACTCTACTATTTTCCTGAGGGTCTCAAAATGGCCTGCATCCAGGTCCTCATTTCCAAGCAGCTTGGCCCATCAGCAAAGTCCATCATCTCTTTCTGGACCTGTCCAGTGACAGTTGTTTGCTGGTGTTTCTACCAGCTGCTTGTCACTCTTTGGTCAGGACCTCCTCTGTACTTAGCCATATGCCACCACTGAATTCCACTTTAACCCTCATCCCAATTCATGTACCATCTCAAGAAACAGAGTTAGTTCAACTTGGAGGCACCATCAGCTATCCAAGCCTACAGCTCTCATTCTTCAATCTGGCCAAGTCATCACAGATGACTAATATAAGCAGTATGTGGAGGAGAAATATCTACTGGTGTTAAAATAGCAGCAGGGCTGGATGAAGCACAAGCTGGAATCAAGATTGCCAGGAGAAATACCAATAACCTCAGGTACACAGATACACCACCCTTATGGCAGAAAGCAAAGAACTAAAGAACCTTTTGGTGAAAGTGAAAGAGGAGAGTGAAAAAGTTGGCTTAAAACTCAACATTCAGAAAATGAAGATCGTGGCATCTGGTCCCATCACTTCATGGCAAAAAGATGGGAAAACAGTAGAAACAGTGTCAGACTTTATTTTGGGGGGCTCCAAAATCACTGCAGATGGTGACTGCAGCCATGAAATTGAAAGACACTTGCTCCTTGGAAGAAAAGTTATGACCAACCTAGACAGCATATTAAAAAGCAGAGATATTATTTTGCCAACAAAGGTCCATCTAGTCAAAGGTATGGTTTTTCCAGTAGTCATGTATGGATGTGAGAGTTGGACTATAAAGAAAGCTGAGTGCTGAAGAGTTGATGCTTTTGAACTGTGGTGTTGGAGAAGACTCTTGAGAGTCCCTTGGACTGCAAGGAGATCCAACCAGTCCATCCTAAAGGAAATAAGTCCTGAATATTCATTGGAAGGACTGATGCTGAAGCTGAAACTCCAATACTTTACCCACCTGATGTGAAGAACTGACTCATTTGAAAAGATCCTATACTGGGAAAGATTGGAGGTGGAAGGAGAAGGGGCTAACAGAGGATGAGATGGTTGGATGGCATCACTGACTTGATGAACATGAGTTTGAGTAAACTCCAGGAGCTGATGATGGACAGGGAGACCTGGTGTGCTGTAGTCCATGGCATTGCAGAGTCTGACACGACTGAGCAACTGAACTGAACTGAACTGGTCACATGATTTTGGAAGATCTGGTTATGTTGTTGAGAGTGTGTGTGTATGCGTGTGTGAGAGAGATACATTTATCTATAAGTAATTCCATTTTTCAGTTGTTTGCTCTGTTCATTTTCTAGGAGAAAACCTGAGCTTTGCTACATGATCATGGGTCAACAAACATTGACAAAAGTCTTCCTAAGGAGTTGAGCATGCCCTGAAAACTAGCAACACCAGTTTCCATGCCTTCACTTTTTATTTTATTTTATTTATTTTATTTTACTTATACGGTCATTTAAAATCTTTAATCAGATTCCATTCATGATTATCAGTCATATTACATGCCATGATTAGCTTCCTATAAACAATTTTGCCTTCCGTGTACAAATTGGTATCAATGAAATAAAAAATAAAACCATATACTAGGCAAAGAGTTTTATTTATCTTTGTCTCAAATTTTATTCTCAGGTTTCTTCAGCTTCATTAGCTGCAAAAAATGAATTGTATATAAGCAAAAACTAAAAAGAGCTGCAGTGTCCAGGGGCTTAGGCTTAAAAATATTGGAGATCTAGATTTTATCAGATCCATAGACAAAATTTTAAAAAGCAGTCATAATATAAAATAGCAGCTCCCAGTAACTTCTTCGAGATTTATCTTCTTCAGAAGTTAATTCAGTTTGCTTCATTCCTGGAAGCCTCATCAAAATTCTCCACAAGATCTGGAACTTCATCATCCTCTTCCTCTCCAGTGGCAAGTGGTGCTTTTCCGTCCACAGATTGTTTGGACAGAGCTTCAGCCAGTCTCCTTAAACTGGTGAGACTGTCGGCACCAAGCTGGTTTAAGATGTTGGGGAGCATTTCTGTCAGTTGCTTCGTCTCAGCATGGCCCGTGATGGTGAAAGTGTTTGCTGCCAGAGATGCCTGAAGTTTAGGGTTGTTAAAGTGGATCACTGTTCCTTGATTTGTGAACACATTCACCTCTTCAATACCAGAGATATTGTTTACCCCTAACTTCTTTAAAGAGAACTGAAGTTTTTTGTCGTCTGCTGTGGCTGTTCTATGACCCACATTCTTCTTTCTGGAGCAGTTCCTTTCCCACCAATGCACACTTGTGCCTGGAGTTTGGTGACTTTCTCCTGGTTCATGATAGTTTCTTTCATCTTGTTGGAGCGGAAATGGGGCCACGCGGGGGGCTAAGGTTGGCGATCAGGTGGTCTCGGGCGGACCAGCTGAGGTTGGGCCCACTTTTTAAATAATTGACTGAACTCTTGCTAGGTGTCAGGCTCTGCTCTGGCTTGGAATCCATCCTTGATGGCGTTTACCCAAGATGAATTTCCACTGGTTTTTCTCTCTTCCAGGAATTCGTAGAAAGTACAGATGAATCCTTTGGTGGCCCCACCACACCCAAAATACAATTCATTTTTTAAGTTTATTTTCTGTTGGAGTATAGTTGCTTCACAATGCAGTTAGTTTCTGCTGCATGGCAAAGTTAATCAGCTATATGTTTACAGAGATCCTCTCTTTTGGGGAGTTCCTTCCCGTTTAGGTCACCACAGAGCACTGAGTAGTTTCCTGTGCTACATAGTAGGTTCTCATTAGTTATCTGTTTTATATATGCCATCAATCATATATATTTTTTCAGTCCCAGTCTCCTAATTCATCCCAGAATACAATTCGAATCCAAACAATACAAAACTGTAAAAAAAGTGAAAGGAAGTTCAACAAAGTATTCCCCCACCCCAGCCCCATCCCTGTGATGATAACTACAATGTTGTTAAAATAAGCATCGGTTATCAAAACATTTCTACTCTTTTCATTTTTTTTGCTGTGGTCACTGCCTCTTCGTTGCCTTGCACATTTTCCTGGTTGGTAATCCATCTCTACTCCAGGCTGGAAGCATCAGACAGATCAACAGATTTGAGAAAATAATTGCAATATAAAGAGACACACCCTCTGATAGAAGTGTATCCGGAGTGACAGGGTTGTAAACACAGTGCCGTGTGAACACAGCATTTCCCACCCTGCCCTTCCTTTTGTGTCTTCACATTCATATTCAGGGGAAATTATTTCCAGATTCAGGGGAAAATGGAATGTATGAATGTAAATCATAGCTCTCACAAAAAATAAGGTAACATATGGCCGTTTAGGTTTTTGTGTGAGATGAAGGAACGAACTCAGAAATATCCGCCTGTGCTTTTGAAGTTTTGTAGGTCTTGTTATTGCAACCCTAAGGTGTGAAGTGTTTGCACTGTGTTTGAAATTAAGGATTGGAATAGCTGGAGTTTCAAAACTTCCTTCAGATGCCACTTTTTTTCTTCCTCAACTAAATTTTGTCTTACACAACTTGTTCAAAGGATAGCATCAAAGGACTGTTTTATCAGTTAGTTTAGGATAATAGACTGGAGTCGAACTCTAGTCAGTAAATGGAAACTTTTCAGACTTCAGTAAAGGGAAACTTTTCAGACTTAGAGTTCAATCTGTTTTTCTTGGCAACCGGCCCACCATGGGAGAAGAATTCATGGGAGAGACTTGTGGGCCGGACAACTCTGTAATCCAACAGTTGCTCTGAACAGATCACAGAATGGAATGATCAAATGAATGTTCACGCACCACTAACAGCAGGGAAATATTTCCCTTTCCTTATGAATCTCTTTTTTAAAATGCTGTCTTAGTGTTCCTTCGATAGAGCAAAATCTCACTCATTGTGAGTGAGCACATTCTCAATGGGAAAATCTCACCCAGTGTCTCCACGTGGATTCAGAATTCTGGTGTTCACTAGGTTAGAGCAAGCAAGGATGTATTTCCCCTGGGACTTGTGTTTCTGCTTCGGGTTGAAGGTGATTACTTGGCATTCTGATCAGATTGGTGATTTCTTCCTCCCTGATGCCTGAGGACAAGAAAGAATTTGTGTCTGGTGTCACTTGTGAAGTGATGAAGAACAGGAGTGAGCTTGAGACAGTGCCAGGCAGCGCACCTGGGCCAAATAAGCTTGACAGTGATCTTTCCTGCTCTTGGAATCTGAGTGCCAAAAAGAAGGAAGGGGGTCATAAGAACAGAAAGAGAGGGAATGAGAGGAAGGAAATTGAGCCATGAGGATCCAAGACTATGTAATGGATGAAGATGCTTCATTTCATAAGCCCTGGGGAACTGTCTCCGGCTGTTATAAGGAGGTCATCTCTGGGCACCTCTCTGCTGCTCCTGAACACACTCCATGCACTCTGCTGTTCTAGCGGACCCTGGGCAGCCTGAGCGTCTGTGAAAGATGTGCTAGGGGATGGGAGCTGGCTAGTATCTGGACACCACACATCGCCTAAGTCTGTGGTCCTCCCATTTTCTTGTGGAACCTTATGTAGGTTCCACCAACTTCTGTCTGCTCTGTATCTCACCCTGCCAAGACCCAAGAGATGTCCTGGTGTCTGGTAGAAGTGTTATTCTTCCCACCCATCCCCTCAACAAACACACACATGTTCTCCTCATCATTTAAATCATTTCAAACTTTTATCTTACCAGTTATCATTTTCCTCTTT
This sequence comes from Madoqua kirkii, assembly GCA_006408675.1. Classification (NCBI taxonomy): domain Eukaryota; kingdom Metazoa; phylum Chordata; class Mammalia; order Artiodactyla; family Bovidae; genus Madoqua; species Madoqua kirkii. Next base: position 18,558 of record SJYC01062393.1, read on the forward strand.
TATTCCAAACAGATTAAGGGGGAAGGATACGAATGAAAGTGTCAGCACAAATGCAAATATGTTCAGAGATGTTAAACCCATTTAGAGGTAAGGTATGCATGTGTCTTTTAAAATTTATTTTATTGAAGTATAGTTGATACAATGGGGTGTTAATTTCTACTCCACAGCAAAGTGATTCAGCGATTCAGTCATATATAAAAATATATATGTATATATATATATGCTCTTTTTCATGTTATTTTCCATTATGGCTTATCACAGAGTATTGGATACAGTTCCCTGTGCTATACCATAGTACCTTGTTGTTTATCAATTCTACGGATAATAGTCTGCATCTGCTAATCTCAAACTCCCAATCCATCCCTCCTCTACTCCTTATCCTCCCTGGCAAGAACATGTCAGCTCTCTATGTCTGTGAGTCTGTTTCTTGTTTCATTTAAATTCATTAATGTCATACTTTCCTGGTGGCTCAGACAGTGAAGAATCTGCCTACATTGCAGGAGACCAGCGTTTGATCTCTGGTTAGGGAAGATCTCCAAGAGAAGGGAATGGCTAACTATTCCAATATTCTTGCCTAGAGAATCCCATGGACAGAGGAGACAGTCCATGAGGTCACAAAGAGTTGGACACGACTGGGCAACTAACACTTTTGCTACTTGCACTTTCATGTCATAATTTAGATTTCACGTATAAGCAATATCATATGGTATTTGTCGTTCTCTGACTTACTTCGCTTTGTATGATAATCTCTAGGTCCATCCATGTTGCTGCAGATGGCATTATTTCATTCTTTTTTATGGCTGGGTAGCATTCCCTTGTATATACGTACCACACCTTCTTTATCTATTCATCTGTCAAGGTGTTCTGAATTAGAGTTTTCTTCATATATATTCCCAGGAGTGGGACTGCAGGATCAGATGGCAGCTCTGTTTTCAGTTTGACTGCATCAATTCACATTCCCACCAGCAGTGTAGGAGAGTCCCCTTTTATTTACACCTTCTCCAGCATTTGTTATTTGTCTGCTTTTAAGTTATGGCCTTTCTGACCCACGTGAAGTGTTACAGAGATAAGATATTCTTTAAACATCCAAGTTGAGGAACTTCCCTGGTGGTCCAGTGGTTAAGATTCCATGCTTCCAGTGAAAGGGTTGCAGGTCTTATCCCTGGTCAGGGAAATAAGATCCCATATGCCTTGAGGCTAAAAAAACCCTATGTAAAACAGAAACAATATTGTATTCAATAAAGTCTTCAAAGTGATCCACATAAAAAACCAACCAACCAACCAAACAAAAAAACTTGAAAGGTAACAAGCATGGTTGAAATCCAATTGCTCAAACACATAATATTAATGATAAAAGCAATACAAGGCACTGTTTTGAGGGCTTTGCTTAGATTAATTCATTTAATCAAACTTAATGAACTTGACACAATAGCTACCTTCATTTTTAACAGATAAGAAAACAGAGGCAGAGAGATATTAAATATCTAGTCACACGACTGATAAGTTCAGACCTGGATCTGAGCCCATGTAGTCTTGCCTCAGAGTCTGTGTACACAATTAGGACTTTATAGGGGGTATAACTCACACAGTTCGAAGCAAAAGGGCATGCTGCATGATAGGAAAACCAGGTGGATTTTGATTCAGAGGGCTTTGCTGCTAGACAAGTCATTAAACTAATTTGGGAGTCACCATTGGAGAAGGAAATGGCAGCCCACTCCAGTATTCTTGCCTGGAGAATCCCATGGACAGAGGAGCCTGGCGGGCTACAGTCCATGGAGTCACAAAGAGTCGGACATGACTGAGGGACTGACACACACACATGCAGACATGTCTTCATTAGAGCATGGAGATACTGTGCCTGCTTCCCAAAGCTTTGTGTTTCAAGATGACCTTCATGGGAAGGCACCTGGCTCTAGGGCTAGCTTGGAATGGATATGCAATGCGATTTCCTTTTTTCTATATTCGCATAAGCCCTCGTCCATCTGATTCCGTTCTCAAGTGTATTGCTGCATGGCAGAGACAATACTACCAGTGTTTGCTCTTAGGTGAATCCCTCATTTATTAAAAATTGTTGATTGAGTATTGTGTCTTGTATAATGCGTGTGTGCATGCGAATTGCTTCAGTCATGTTCACCTCTTTGTGACCCTGTTGACTGTAGCCTGACAGGCTCCTCTGTCCATGGGATTCTCCAGGCAACAATACTGGAGTGGGTTGCCATGCCCTCCTCAACGGGATCTTTCCAACCCAGGGACTGAACCCATATCCCTTTAGTCTCCTGCATTGGCAGGCAGATTCTTTTACCACTAGTACCATCTGAGAAACCCAGCTTTCACTATAATGGCCCCAAAAGATGTCCTCAATGTAACCCCCCAGAACTTGTCAATTCATTAGTATTATGTGGCGAAAGAGACTTAGTAGATGGAAGGAAGTTGGCTAATCAGCTGTAAGGAGATTGTTGCAGATTCTCCTTCGAGGGGACCTTATATAATCAAAAGGACCCTTAAAGGTGGAAGAAGGCAGTGAGAGGGAGAAACACAGCAGAAGACTTGGGAGAGATTCGGAGCAGGAGAGAGAGACCACACCCGTGTCTACTGGCTTTGAAGATGAAGGAGGTCATGATCCAGGGAAGGCCCTCATCTCACAGCCAGTAAACAAACAGGGATTCAGTCTTAGAATCACAAGGCACTGACTTCGGCCAACAACCTGAGTGACCTTGGACATGGCTTCTTCCCCATAGCATTTCGAAAGGAAGGCTGCTGGCACCTTCTTTTCAGCTCTGGAGATCTTAAGCCCAGGGCTCCAGTTGAGCCTTGATGTTTCCAGACCTTGAACCCACAAAACTGTGAGACAATAAGTGTTTTTATAAACTAACTTTGGGGGAGTATGTTGCCATAGGGGAAAAAAAAACAACACCTAAATCAAGAATTTGCATTGTCCCAGGAGCTCTGAGGGGTCCTGGGAACAGAGCTGTGGGCTGCCTAGATTGCTAACTGGGCGACAGGCTCACCCAATGCAGACACCAGCAGAGGTCATTTATTTTCAGTCTTTTGGTGTCTCAGTTGTTCCCGAAGGAAGCCACTTACTGGTTCGTGCCTCAGTCTCTACAGCTGTCAGACAGTCATAACTGCACAGGGCTTTTCTCTGGAACTGAGGTGTAAACACTGTGAGCTGTTTGCCATATGGTTCTTGGGGGACCTGTGAAAACTCAGCTGTCTCCTGACACTGAAATGCCTGTCTTCTACCAAGATGCAGCTGTGCCCCTGTGCCCGAAGATGGGGTTTGGAAAGACGCTGCCTCCAGCTCAGGATGAACACTTATTTGATGGGATAATTAAATCAGTGGTCCAAATTAGTGTTTTTTTTTTTTTTAAAAAACGATCCCCATGTGCGTCTTGTTTTACTGTGGCCTTTTTTGTAGTTCTTTAGACAATGGTAATTATCAGATGAAGGAAAGGATTAAAATGGAAAAAACAACAAAAAGTTCTCACTGTACTGATCTCAGACAAATTTGAGATCACCAAACAATTGGTTGCAACAAACTAAGGTCACATGCAATCAAACGCAGTTATCTAAAAATACAAAGTACTGTCCTCAGCAAACAATCTCAAGAACTGAACAAATATTTAGATTTGCTAGCATCTGTTGAAAATCTGTATGAAATGTCTCCAGCAAACTGAACAGTGCTTAAGAAACACTTGGGCTAAATAACCTAAGAAATTATTCATACTTACTAAAGAATTACATAAATCAAAGCCACACTTACAGGAATATAGTTGTATATGGAGCCGCTACCTCCAGGGATAAGCTTTTTTCTGACTATCTCACCTGATTTATTACACTGTTTATTTTCTTCAGAGTACTTAGCACTGTTTGGCATTTTATCTTTTTAAAAGTGTTCTGTTTATTGTCTCTTTTTCTTTTTAGCATGTGAACTCCATGAGGGCAGAAACTTGTCTGTCAATTGAGATACCATTCATCCTACTTCTGGTACTTGCCCTGATTTTTTTCTCTACCCATGCATTTTCAAGGAGCAGAAGCTACCCTGGACTTGTTTTTTTTTACATCTTTTAAAAAACAATTAATTAATTAATTATTTTTTGGGGAGGCTAATTACTTTACAATATTGTATTGGCTTTACCATACACTGACATGAATCCACCATGGGTGTACATGTGTTCCTATCTTGAACACCCCTCCCACTTCCTCCGCGTCCCATCCCTCTGGGTCATCCCAGTGCACCAGTCCCGAGCATCCTGTATCATGCATCGAACCTGGACTGGCAATCCATTTCACATATGATAATATACATGTTTCAGTGCCATTCTCCCAAATCATCCCACCCTCGCCCTCTCCCACAGAGTCCAAAAGACTGTACTATACATCTGTGTCTCTTTTGCTATCTTGCATACAGGGTTATTGTTACCATCTTTCTAAATTCCATATATATGTGTTAGTATACTCTATTGGTGTTTTTCTTTCTGGCTTACTTCACTCTGTATAATAGGCTCCAGTTTCATCCACTTCATCAGAACTGATTCAAATATATTTTTAATGGCTGAGTAATATTCCATTGTGTATATGCATCACAGCTTTCTTATTCATTTGTCTGCTGATTGACAACTAGGTTGCTTCCTGGACTTGTCTTGAATCCTGTGCAAACATAGCCTGAACCAATCAGCACATTCCATTCCACCAGCTAGAAAGATTGCTTTGTTATGGGTACAACACGTCATGCCTATCAGGATGAATGTCATTCAATTCTGGGATTTTTCCTTTGAGATTTTCTGCTGAGTTTTAAGCCTGAGAGGATGTAGGGGCTAGAGATGTTGCCGCCCTACATCTGCATTGACTTTATCAGGTTGGATGAAAAGCCGAGCTCAGAAATAGGAAAAAGGGACCCTTGACAGCATAAGTGTATGTTAGTCGCTCAGTCATGTCTGACTCTTTGCAATCCCATGGACTGTAGCCCACCAAACTCCTCTGCCCATGGAATTCTCCAGGCAAGAATACTGGAGTGGGTTCCCACTCCCTTCTCCAGGGGATCTTCCTGACCTAGGGATCGAACCCTGGTCTCCTGCATTGCAGGCAGATTCTTTACCATCTGAGCCTGCAGGGAAGCCTTTGATAGCATAATATGGACCCTAAATCCTATCATGTTCAATTCAGCACAACCATGGAATTTTCACTTACATGGACCAATAAATAACTTTCTCAAAACAAAGAGTCTCAGACTGAATTTTACTTGATAATCCAGATCGATCAGAGAAGCACAAAGAACTGTGGAATAATTACCTCATTGGTCTGGGCACAAAATTTCTGTAACTGCAGTTGGAAAATCATGCATGAAAATCCTTCATGGGGGCGTTTACCAGTCACTTATTATTCTGTATCTTAGGGTCAGGACAGGTGAAACAGTAGTATATTGACTGCTTCTTAAAATATTAAATAAAATCTCTGACTAGTGGCTTTGGAAACTATAACGTTTCTATTATACCCACACTGGCAGCTACAAATCAATTAGGTAAGAACTTTCTGCTTTACATGTTGACTATAATCAACCTCAATACAAATGATTAGTGAGGTAGTTTAGTTTGAATTCATATAATGTTTCAAATTTTTGTTACTATTTCCTATGTACTCAGGTTACTAGGAGATGGCCATTACGCTAGGATGGAATTTACAAAAGCAGAAGCAAAAAGCCTTGAAAATAGTTATTTCATGAATGTCCCCTTAGGAAAGATCAATTGATTGTTGTATTGTCATGAGAAAAACAAGACAGCTGCATTGCTGGGTACACTGGTAGGGGGAAGGGACTCAGTAATCCACCTGGCGCTATATCTCTATCTGTGGCTTAGTGAGTTGTTTTTAACTATAGATTTTAATGTGAAGAAAGAGGAGAGGTAGTCCATCTAAGAAGTTGCTGCTGCTACTGCTAACTCGCTTCAGTCGTGTCTGACTCTGTGCGACCCCATAGACGGCAGTCCACCAGGCTCCCCCACCCCTTCTATATCTAAGAAGTTATATAGCAGCAAAAGTGAAGACTTGGAAGAAGAACTTTAAAACACCAGAAACAAAGTCAAGAATCAATCATTAGTCCTCTCTTGAACATCTACTAAGTACATATTGAAATTTAAGTATGGTAAAATTTAGTAAAGATTGTTTGGTTGGGTCATAGATGGGAACAAGATAAATTATTTGGAAGGCCAAATCTTCATGATCTTGAAAAGCATAAAGGAGAAAAGCAGAGCCATTGTAAGGATGGACATTTAGGATATACTTCCAAAGGTATGTCATAAACCCCATGCTTCAGTCACACAGGGGCATGTTGGCAAACACCACTGAATGCACCATGAGGACCCTGGGCAAATGCCCAAAGTTACCTCACAAGAAATCCATATGTGATCAGAAGGCCCAGTAGGCAGGGAAAAATGAGATTTCAGAGGACTGGTTAAACATCTCAGCAAGAGTTGGAGACTTGAGTCCAGAAAAATCCATATTTTCTTGTCTATTTAGACAAACACATCACTGAGAGGATCAACAGACATGAATGTATTAAATTAAGAGTTAAAATATCAAACTGACTTAAGATTTAGCCAGTAAATGACTGATCTTATATTGTTAACCTTTTTTTTCTTTTAGTTGCAAGTATTGTGCCTCCTGCAAATGTAATAAAGTATTTCATATTTAGACCAAATAACTGAAATTCTGATTGTTAGATCCTACTGAACCATGTGCAATGGTGTGCTGAAAGTGAAAGTGGCTCAGTCATGTCCAGCTCTTTGTGACCCCATGGACTATACAATCCATGGACTTCTTCAGGCCAGAATACTGGAGTGGGTAGCCATTCCCTTCTCCAGGGGCTCTTCCCAACCCAGGGATCAAACCCAGGTCTCTTGCATTGCAGGAGGATTCTTTACCAGCTGAGTCACAAAGGAAGCCCAAGAATACTGGAGTGGGTAGCCTATCCCTTCTCCAGCATGGTGTACTAGATAAAACTATTAAAAAAATATATTTAAATATGTTAGATGTATCAAGTGCCCTGAGTCCTGATGCTAGGTGAAGCTCACTTTTGGGGTACAGCAGAACGTGGGGGATTTTGGAAGCCCAAGGAGTATGTGTTTTCACAATCATCCTGCTACAAGAAGCTTTGTTTTCTTGGACATTTAGAGAAAAAACATGAAATGGGCAGCTTCTTATTATCCTCCTCATTGTTCTTCTTGAGCCACGTTAAAGTCACAATTTTTTTTGAAACTTCAGAATGTGGGTTATGGAATCCTTGCTCTTGCCTTTCATTGAATCTCTTTTAGCACATCTTTTCACATTGTTCCTAATTTCTGAAATGGTGTGTGTGTGTTAAGTTGCTCAGTCATGTCTGACTCTTTGCGACTCCATGGACTGTAACCTGCCATGAAACTCTCTAGGCAAGAATACTGGAGTGGGTTGCCATTCCCTTCTCCAGGGGATCTTCCTGACCCAGGGATTTAACCCAGGACTGTCTCATTACAGATTCTTTAACCTTCTGAGCCACCATGGAAACCCTGAAATGTTACTCTCCCTTAGTAAGCAGATCTTTAACTTGTTGTATGATTCTAGCATGGAAAGACTCTTTTTCCTTTTAAATCTGAGATAGACTTGTGACCTGATTTCACCAATGAAAAGGGAAGGAAGTGGTATTGTTCTAGGCTGAGACTTTAAGTTGTCTAGTAGCTTCTAATCGTCTCCTGGAGTACAGCTGCCATGATGTAAGGAGCCCAAACAAGACTATGAAGTGACTGAACACCACGTGCCAAGTGACCTGGGAGAATGAAAGGCAACCTGAGATGTTCCTGCTCCAGAAGTGCCCTTGCTGAATGTTACTACCTGAGTGACCTCAGCTACCACCACAGTCATGGAGCACCAGAACTCCCCTGATGAACCCAGTTCGCCCATACAATTATGAGAAAATTAAAAAAAAATATGTGTTGTTTTAAGCTAGTGAATTTTAAGCTGGTGATATGGAAAGACTAAGGGCAGGAGGAGAAGGGGACGACAGAGGATGAGATGGTTGGATGGCATCACCGACTCAATGGACATATCTTTGGGTGGACTCCGGGAGTTGGTGATGGACAGAGAGGCCTGGCATGCTGCAGTTCATGGGGCTGCAAAGAGTCGATGTTGTTGTTCAGTCACTAAGTTGTGTCCAACTTAGTGGTTGGACTGGAACCTGGCAAGTTACAGTCCATGGAGTTGCAAAGAGTTGGACACGACTGAGCTGCTTAACACACACACAACATTTCAGAAACTAAAACCAGTGTGACAAAGAACTGATGTTGTTGTTCAGTCACTAAGTTGTGTCCAACTCTTTATAACCCCATTGACTGCAGCATGCCAGGCTCCCCTGTCCTTCACTATCTCTCGGAGTTTCCTCAGATACATGTCCATGAATGGGTGATGCCATCCAACCATTGCATCTTCTCTCTCCCCCTTCTCTTTCTTCCCTCAATCTTTCCCAGCATCAAGGTCTTTTCTGATGAGTGACCTTTTTTTCTCTTTGCATCAGGTGGCCAAAATATTGGTGCTTCAGCTTCAGCATCAGTCCTTCCAATGAATATTCAAGGTTGATTTCCTATAGAATTGGTTGGTTGGATCTCCTTGCTGCCCGGGGGACTCTCAAAAGTCTTCCCTGGCACCACAGTTTGAAAGCATCAGTCCTTTATGGCCCTATTCTCCCATCTGTTCATGACTACTGGAAAAAGTCACACAAGAATAATAAATATTAATAACTGAAATATGTAAAAGGACAAATCAATGTACAATTTCAATTCACAATAATATTGGCTATAAATGAAATAAGCGAGATAACATAAATGGATCGCAACACTTATCTAGAGAAGTCAGAAAAGGCTTCCAAGGAGGAATGGTGCCTGACTTGAATTTTGAAGACTGAAACAGAGTTTCTGGGCAGAGGAGGGGTAAAGAGTCTTTTTAGGTGGAATGAGCTGCCTGGAAGATGACTTGGAGGCATAAAATAATAGGACGTCCTCAAAGGGGCTGATAATGCTGACAAGGGTTTGGTCTGATGGTCTAGACTAAAATTAGGAGGTATAATAGAAGTGATCTCACACTTTTCCTTCTTTTGTATCATTTTGTCAGGGGAAAAGACCTTGTAATTGATGCATTTCACCTACTTATATTCTACACAGCCAAATGTTTTCTCAAGTATTAATGAGACAAAAGGAACTGCTTTTGCTGAAAGGCGTTGTCTGATCTTCATTTACTATCCTAGCAAAATGATTAATCCATTCCAGAAACAAAAACAATGACATAGTCATGCTATAAACATTAATTCCTCAAGAAATTCATCTGTGGACCACCTCGGAGGTCCTGAGGACCACCAGGCGGGACTGGTCTGGGCAAGATTATAAAGTGGTTGGAGTTTATCTTGGTGTTAAGGCCTCCCATCTCTGTGTCTCAGTAGCATGGAGCTCTCATCTCCATGGAAATCTGCTTCCTAGAAAGGGCCAGATACACATATTCTTACTTAGAAGTATGAGCCCAGAAAGAGGAGTGTGGCCACCCCTCAAGAGGGATTGATTAACCAACATGTCTATTTTACTTCTCAGAAGACAAGGGTTTAAACTAAAAAATCATTCTATGATGGTAGAATTTTTTTAACTTAAGCAATTCGGGGTGAAAGAATTTGGAGTTGTGGGGAGGGAAGAAAATATGCTGCCTTCTGAATATCCCTGTGATTACCTGTTGCTAAGAGTCTGGCCATGCCTCTCATAGCCAATCCATTCAAGGAGATACTGGAAGAAATCTGCTATATTCAAGCACAAGACCAAGTGCTGTAGAGAATATAATGGTTAAAAACAGTCCCTGCCCTCAAGGAGCTTGATTTCCCTGGAGGCTCAGATGGTAAAGAATCTGCCTGCAATGTAGGAGATCCAAGTCCGATCCCTGGGTCTGAAAGATCTCCTGGAGAAGAGCATGGCAACCCACTCCAGTATTCTTGCCAAGAGAATTCCATGGACAGAGGAGCCTGGTGTGTTACAGTCCATGGGTTCACAAACAGTCAAACATGACTGAGTGACTAACACACACACAAGGAGCTCACAGCCTAGTAAAGGCGATAAGAATTGGCAATGACTTCCCTGGTGGCTCAGGTGGTAAAGCGTCTGCCTACAGTGCGGGAGACCTGGGTTCAGTCCCTGGGTCAGGAAGATCCTCTGGAGAAGGAAATGCAATCCACTCCAGTACACTTGCCTGGAAAATCCCATGGACGGAGGAGTGTAGTAGGCTATAGTCCATGGGGTTGCAAAGAGTCGGACACGACTGAGCAACTTCACTATTCACTAACAATAAAACAAGGCCTTCTGCAATGGCTCAGTGGGTAAAGAATCCCCTGCAGTGCAGGAGATACAGGAGACCAGGGTTTGATCCCTGGCTCTGGAAGATACCCTGGAGAAGGAGTTGGCTCCCTGCTTTAGTATTCTTGACTGAAAAATCCCTTGGACAGAGGAGCCAGGCAGGCTACAGTTCAAAGTGTCACGAACAGTGACACTGAGCATCTAAGCTCAGGACACGACTGAGCATCTAAGCAAGCAAGCAACAATAAAGTAAGGCAGGATTAATCATAGATAAATACATATAGGAAGTACTGTAAGAGATTATCCCCTCTCTCCCAAAAAAGAAATGACTATTTCTAAAGCATAAAAGTCATGAAAGTGGAATAGTGGTTAAGCACAGAGGAGGCAGAGGGGCAAGAGAAAATGTGTAGCTGATATTTTTGGTCCTATATATGAAGCATGGGAAAAATGAATTTAATAACTTCCCAAGGTAAATTTGTTAGTAACTAGCATGGCTGGAGCTTAAGTTGAATGAAGGCATGTAGTGAGTGGAGTTGCAAGGGTCACACTTCAATTTTGTGCTAGGAAGTCTAGTTTACTATTTTGGAGTTAAGGGGAGTCACTGAAGGCTTCTGTTTATAGAGTAGAGTATATAGGCAGATGAAGTATGATATGATATGTATGTAAGATAGTTTCTCTGATATCACAAAGGATGGATTAGAAAGGATAGAGATTGCAGGCAAGGAGATATATTACAATGATTTATCCACCCATCTATCTACCTGTTCAACAAAAGTTCAATCAGTGTCTACTATTTGTCAGTAGTTACATAAATCGATTGCAATAACCCAGTAAAGAGTGTGAGATATGGAGAGTGAGTAAGGAAGGTGGCAGCAGAGGCTGCATCCCTCTGATAACTTCCCTTTGGTATTTTTCTTTTCTTTTTTTGATAATAACAGCTGCTTTTATTATTTATTTATATTAATTTTTAAAAATACTTTATTCTACTTTACAGTAGTGTATTGGTTTTGCCATACATTGACATGAATCAGCCACAGGTATACACGATCTCCCAATGCCGAAGCCCCCTCCCACCTCCCACCCCATTTCACACCAGTCAGAATGGCTGAGATCCAAAAGTCTACAAGCAATAAATGCTGGAGAGGATGTGGAGAAAAGGGAACCCTCTTACACTGTTGGTGGGAATGCAAACTAGTACAGCCATTATGGAAAACAGTGTGGAGATTCCTTAAAGAATTGCAAATAGAGCTGCCTTATGACCCAGCAATCCCACTGCTGGGCATACACACTGAGGAAACCAGAATTGAAAGAGACACATGTACCCCAGTGTTCATTGCAGCACTGTTTATAATAACCAGGACATGGAAACAACCTAGATGTCCATCAGCAGATGAAAGGATAACAAAGCTGTGGTACATATACACAATGGAGTATTATTCAGCCCTTAAAAAGAAGAAATTTGACTCAGTTCTAAGGAGATGAATGAAACTGGAGCCGACTATACAGAGTGAAATAAGCCAGAAAGAAAAACACCAATACAGTATACTGACACATATATATGGAATTTAAAAAGATAGTAATGAGGACCCTGTATGCGAGACAACAAAAGAGACACAGAGGTATAGAACGGACTTTTGGCCTCTGAGGGAGAGGGAGAGGGTGGGATGATTTGGGAAATGGCAATGAAACATGTATACTATCATACGGGATGGTATTTTTCTCAAATGCGGGACATGGTCCCTCCACAGTTGCCCAAGCTGCCGCAGTTGCTCCCCTTCTCTATTCAGCAACTGGCTGGCTGCCAGAAGGCAGAGTGTGGGTAACGGCAAAGGCTCTGGGAGGGGCCTTTGGTCTCGGGCAGCCAACACTGAGCAGAAGTGGAGATTCTGAATCCAGAGCTTCTCCTCTGAAGTCCAGAGGGAAGACAAGCTTCTACAGACATCTCCATCTCACTTATGCCCTGTCTCTAATAAGACCCTATAATTGCCTGTGTGTCTTGTTCCCAGACTCTCTCTGTCTGCAGAATTACAGGGATCTGGGATTTGAGCTGGAAACCAGAGAATTAGGCTCAATACTTTTCTGCAAATTACAGAGAATAAATATCTAAATATAAAATTAACCACAAAACTTTTAAACCACAGATGTAAGTGATATCAGCCTCTGGCAGCCATTGAAAATGTTCTCTCTCCAACAGTGCTAACCTGGGAATGTGGACCAACAACCAGGATGGTCTTGATCAAAGGGTATATCCCAGTCACATTTGCAAATATCCGTTATGACAGCATGACCGATACTGGTCATAGAAAATATGGGTACTTTCTTTTTCACTTGTTAAATGTGTATCTTACTTTCATTCTCTGTCTCTCCCCTACTTCATATTATTTCATATGAGGTTTATTGGAGGTTAACTTTACGAGATAGTGATTAGGCAACAGTACATCCAGAAGAGACCTTGGCTGAAATGAAAGGGTGATTGACATATCGTAGAAATGAACGCAAAGACTCTCGGGACTTTCTCCTCACTTGGGGAAGAGGATGAGAGTGTCTTGGTTTGTGGGAAGATAGTTGCATCTTGGCATACTGAAACAAGAGCTGTTGTATTGTTGTGTGTGAAAAGTGAGAGTGTCAATTGCTAAGTCGGTCCGATCCTTTG
>SJYC01062395.1:0-57064 GCA_006408675.1 Madoqua kirkii
TGTCTTCTAAATTCCATATATATGTGTCAGTATACTGTATTGGTGTTTTTCTTTCTGGCTTACTTCACTCTGTATAATCGGCTCCAGTTTCATCCATCTCATTAGAAGTGCATCAAACTTATTCTTTTTGAGGGCTGAGTAATACTCCATTGTGTATATGTACCACTGCTTTCTTTTCCATTCATCTGCTGATGGACATCTGGGTTGTTTCCATGTCCTGGCGATTATAAACAATGCTGCAATGAACATTGGGGTACATGTGCCTCTTTCAATTCGGGTTTCCTCAGTGTGTATGCCCAGCAGTGGGATTGCTGGGTCATAAGGCAGCTCTATTTGCAATTCTTTAAGGAATCTCCACACTGTTCTCCATAATGGCTGTACTAGTTTGTATTCCCACCAACAGTGTAAGAGGGTTCCCTTTTCTCCACATCCTCTCCAGCGTTTATCGCTTGTAGATTTTTGGATCGCAGCCATTCTGACTGGTGTGAAGTGGTACCTCACTGTGGTCTTGATTTGCCTTTCTCTGATAATGAGTGATGTTGAGCGTCTTTTCATGTGTTTGTTAGCCATCCTTATGTCTTCTTTGGAGAAATGCCTGTTTAGATCTTTGCCCAATTTTTTGATTGGATCGTTTATTTTTTCTGGAGTTGAGCTGCATAAGTTGCTTGTATATCTTTGAGATTGGTTGTTTGTCAGTTGCTTCATTTGCTATTGTTTTCTCTCATTCAGAAGGCTGTCTTTTCACCTTACTTATAGTTTTCTTTGTTGTGCAGAAGCTCTTGATTTTAATTAGGTCCCATTTGTTTATTTTTGCTTTTATTTCCAGTATACTGGGAGGTGGATCATAGAGTGGAGATTTTCTATGGAAGAAAAGAACTGAGATTCAAATATGGATCTTTTAGTCCTCTCAGTTTCCACAGGTGCAAAGGGGCCAGCTACCTGTAAAGTTACCAATAAGCATCTCTTAGCAAGATAGATTCGGTTGATGTTTTATTTAGGCTGATGTCATTGTTTGCCTACTTCATTTTTATGTGAAACTGTCTCTGCTCAAGCAACCTTGGACAAACTGTCTGCTAATGGGATCCTGCCTGATACAGTGGTTAATAAGCCTGCTTGCTATAGATGGATCAGCTTTAAACAGGGCATTGGCAATCAAAAATTCGAATCCCACCACCTGTAATTTTCTAACTCGGTGCGCGGATGAGTAACATGGTATTTTTGTGATTTAGAGTCCTCTGGAATAAATGAAGAAGATGGTATCTGTTCAGGCCTGTCTGAAAGGTTGGGGTGCGAACTGAAAACATTTGTGCGTAAGGCAATGCTTGGTCAGTTTTAAGGAACTACATGTGTTTCAGGGGTTATGATGACAAAAGCTCAAGACAGTTGAACGAAAGCATCAGCCTCCCTCTGTCCCACTAAGAGATGCTTTTGGTAACTTTGCAGGTCGCTGGCTCCTTTGCAACTGATGCAAACTGAGAGGACCAAGAGGTCCATAGATGAGTCTCAGTGCTTTTTTTAGATAGAAAATCTCTACTCATATTTCCAAACGAACCTCATCTCTTCCCAATGGCTACCTTCAAATGTTACCAATGTTCTATTTTAGTCTTGCTCAGTTATGAGAAAAATGTCAACATTATTATTGTTGCTATTTTGCTTTTCTATTCTAGATTAAATTTGATTCTCTTACTTATAAAGCTTGCTGAATTTTCTTGCTGTAGAGCCTGGATTCTAATTACATTTCTGCCTCTTGCTAACTATAAGCCAGTTATTTTACCCTTCTTGGTCTCAACTCCCTCATCTACTAATTGGAAAAAAAAATACTATCTGTCTTACAGGGCTTTTAAACTCACATAAAAGTGCTTTATAAATTCAAAAGTGTTATAAGGGATGCTACTATTATTTTTGGTAGTGTTCATAGTAGGAATTTAGAATTGTTCAAAAAGGATCCTGTATGCAGTGTCTGGAAATAATACCTTGTAAATTAGCATTAAATTTTTTTTTGTTTCAAACCCTTTCCATTGATGTATATCAAATACATGCTGGTAAAATACACGGTATTGAATTTCAACAGTTAGTTTCTGGAACAAGATCAGACATTTCAGTATATTTCCAGTCAGTTTTGATCTTATGAATTTGTCCTAACACTGCAAACCCACTTGCTTATGTCTGAAATAGTGATTACATAGAAGAAACACTCACGTGTCAAGAAGGAAAGGCTGACAAATGAACACTCAAAGATTCCAGAACCAGGAACAACTGATTTCAAGATTTTAAATATCAGAGATGTATATGCTAGAAGCAACGTGTATGATAGGACTGGCAAACAGTAGCAAGGAACACACCACAGAACAAGTTGTTTCTCTGCTGCTGCTGCTGCTGCTAAGTCGCTTCAGTCGTGTCTGACTCAGTGCGACCGCAGAGACGGCAGCCCCCTAGGCTCTCCCGTCCCTGGCATTCTCCAGGCAAAAACACTGGAGTGGGTTGCCATTTCCTTCTCCAATGCATGAAAGTGAAAAGTGAAAGCGAAGTCGCTCAGTCGTGTCCGACCCTTAGCGACCCCATGGACTGAAGCCATTTCTCTGGTGGTCTCCAAAATAACTATGCACTAACCAAGGCTTCTATGCCTACGTTTTTCTTTTGGCTACTGTTTTCAGCTGCTTCCAGACACAAGGGGGAAAAGAGGATGGAATCAATTGTCTGCAGAATTCATGTTACCAAGCAGTAAATGCTCATTATATGCTTATTAATTCATGAGAAATCAGTTATGTCTGATTTATTTAAATAATGGCTGTCTATAGTGAATGGATTCATTGAGTAATTTTTGAACAGTTGAAAAATGGAAGGATATTGTTCATTTAAGAAAAAACAGAGGCATAATTGCCTGTGTGTCTGTGTTACTTTCATTTCCACTATGAAACTGACTTCCCTGGTGGCTCAGATGGCAAAGAAACTGTTTGCAACGCAGAAAACCCAACTTCGATCCCTGGGTTGGGAAGATCTTCTAGAGAAAGAAATGGCAACCCACTTCTATATTCTTGCCTGGAGAAACCCACGGACAGAGTATCCTGTCAGTCTAGAGTCCGTGGGGTGGCAAAGAGTTCAACATGACTTCAGTTCAGCTCAGTCCAGTCGCTCAGTCGTGTCCGACTCTTTGCGACCCCATGAATCGCGGCACGCCAGGCCTCCCTGTTCATCACCAACTCCTGGAGTTCACTCAGACTCGCGTTCATTGAGTCAGTGATGCCATCCAGCCATCTCATCTTCTGTTGTCCCCTTCTCCTCCCGCCCCCAATCCCTCCCAGCGTCAGAGTCTTTTCCAATGAGTTAACTCTTCGCATGAGGTGGCCAAAGTACTGGAGTTTCAGCTTTAGCATCATTCCTTCCAAGGAAATCTCAGGGTTGATCTCCTTCAGAATAGACTGGTTGGATCTCCTTGCAATCCAAGGAACTCTCAAGAGTCTTCTCCAACAGCACAGTTCAAAAGCATCAGTTCTTTGGCGCTCAGCCTTCTTCACAGTCCAACGCTCACATCCATACATGACCACTGGAAAACCATAGCTTTGACTAAACGGACCTTAGTCGGCAAAGTAATGTCTCTGCTTTTGAATATGCTATCGAGGTTGGTCATAACTTTTCATCCAAGGAGTAAGCGTCTTTTAATTTCATGGCTGCAGTCACCGTCTGCAGTGATTTTGGAGCGCTCCAAAATAAAGTCTGACACTGTTTCCACTGTTTCCCCATCTATTTCCCATGAAGTGATTGGACCAGATGCCATGATCTTCGTATTCTGAATGTTGAGCTTTAAGCCAACTTTTTCACTCTCCTCTTTCACTTTCATCAAGAGGCTTTTTAGTTCCTCTTCACTTTCTGCCATAAGGATGGTGTCACCTGCATAGCTGAGGTTATTGGTATTTCTCCTGGCAATCTTGATTCCAGCTTGTGCTTCTTCCAGCCCACCGTTTCTCATGATGTACTCTGCATAGAAGTTAAATAAGCAGGGTGACAATATACAGCCTTGATGTATTCCTTTTCCTATTTGGAACCAGTCTGTTGTTCCATGTCCAGTTCTAACTGTTGCTTCCTAACCTACATACAGATTTCTTAAGAGGCAGATCAGGTGGTCTGGTATTCCCATCTCTTTCAGAATTTTCCACAGTTTATTGTGATCTGCACAGTCAAAGGCTTTGGCATAGTCAATAAAGCAGAAATAGATGTTTTCCTAGAACTCTCTTGCTTTTTCCATGATCCATGGATGTTGGCAATTTGATCTCTGGTTCCTCTGCCTTTTCTAAAACCAGCTTGAACATCAGGAAGTTCATGGTTCACGTATTGCTGAAGCCTGGCTTGGAGAATTTTGAGCATTACTTTACTAGCATGTGAGATGAGTGCTATTGTGTGGTAGTTTGAGCATTTTTTGGCATTGCCTTTCTTTGGGATTGGAATGAAAACTGACCTTTTCCAGTCCCGTGGC
The DNA here is from genome assembly GCA_006408675.1 of Madoqua kirkii. NCBI lineage: Eukaryota > Metazoa > Chordata > Mammalia > Artiodactyla > Bovidae > Madoqua > Madoqua kirkii. Next base: position 4,472 of record SJYC01062395.1, read on the forward strand.
CATTGCTGAGTTTTCCAAATTTGCTGGCATATTGAGTGCAGCACTTTCACAGCATCATCTTTCAGGATTTGAAAGAGCTCCACTGAAATTCCATCACCTCCACTAGCTTTGTTCATAGTGATGTTTTCTAAGGCCCACTTGACTTCACATTCCAGAATGTCTGGCTCTAGATGAGTGATCACACCATCGTGACTATCTGGGTCGTGAAGATCTTTTCTGTACAGTTCTTCTGTATATTCTTGCCATCTCTTCTTAATATCTTCTTCTTTGTTAGGTCCATACCATTTCTGTCCTTTATTGAGCCCATCTTTGCATGAAATATTCCCTTGGTATCTCTAATTTTCTTGAAGAGATCTCTAGTCTTTCCCATTCTGTTGTTTCTCTCTATTTCTTTGCCGATTCTATTGATCACTGGATAAGGCAATGGCACTCCACTCCAGTACGCTTGCCTGGAAAATCCCATGGACAGAGGAGCCTGGTTGGCTGCAGTCCATGGGGTTGCTGAGAGTTGGACACAACTCAGTGACTTCACTTTCACTTTTCACTTTCCTGCATTGGTGAAGGAAATGGCAACCCACTCGAGCGTTCTTGCCTGGAGAATCCCAGGGACGAGGAGCCTGGGGCTGCCGTCTATGGGGTCGCACAGAGTCGGACACGACTGAAGCGACTTAGCCACATTGATCTTTGAGGAAGGCTTCTTATCTCTTCTTGCTATTTTTTGGAACTCTGCATTCAGATGCTTATATCTTTCTTTTTCTCCTTTGTTTTGCGCCTCTCTTCTTTTCACAGCTATTTGTAAGGCCTCCCCAGGCAGTCATTTTGCTTTTTTGCATTTCTTTTCCATGGGGATGGTCTTGATGCCTATATCCTGTGCAATGTCAGGAACCTCATTCCATAGTTCATCAGGCACTCTATCTATCAGATCTAGGTCCTTAAATCTATTTCTCACTTCCACTGTATAATCATAAGGGATTTGATTTAGGTCATACCTGAATGGTCTAGAAGTTTCCCGTACTTTCTTCAATTTCAGTCTGAATTTGGCAATAAGGAGTTCATGATCTGAACCACAGTCAGCTCCCAGTCTTGTTTTTTGTCGATTGTATAGAGCTTCTCCATCTTTGGCTGCAAAGAATATAATCAATCTGATTTTGGTGTAAGCCATCTTGTGATGTCCATGTGTAGAGTCTTCTCTTGTGTTGTTGGAAGATGGTGTTTGGTATGACCAGTGCATTTTCTTGGCAAAACTCTATTAGTCTTTGCTCTGCTTTATTCTGCATCCCAAGGCCAAATTTGCCTGTTACTCCAGGTGTTTCTTGACTTCCTACTTTTACATTCCAGTCCCCTATAATGACTAAATAACAACAGCTTCTCAGGGTTATTATTAAGTCTAATGAGCTACAACATATAAAGTGCTTCAAACAGTTCCTGGCACATGGTAAGTACTCAAAGAATGTAAACAAATATTAACTTTGTTTTTATTAGTGTTTGATCAGTATTTGTTTCTGCTCTAAAAGATTTTTACCTGATATAAGTACTTAATACAAGATTTTCACATTATATTATGTAGTATACATAATATATGACATATACTATATGAAGCTACTATTATTATATTATTTTGTGGTATATATATTTCATTGTCGTTCAAGAAAATGATGATGTTTCAGAAATTCTTTAAATTTCAGCATAGATTTGGTAACACTGATTTCAGTACAGTTCAGTTTAGTCACTCAGTCGTGTCCGACTATTCACGACCCCATGAACCACAGCACGCCAGGCCTCCCTGTTCATCACCAACTCCCGGAGTCCACCCAAACCCATGTCCATCAAGTTGTTGATGCCATCCAACCATCTCATCCTTTGTCGTCCCTCACCCTTTTCCTGCCCCCAACCCCTCCCAGCATCAAGGTCTTTTCCAATGAGTCAGCTCTTCGCATCAGGTGGCCAAGGGGTTGGAGTTTCAGCTTCAGCTTCAGTCCTTCCAGTGAACACCGAGGACTGATCTCCTTTAGGATGGACTGGCTGGATCTCCTTGAAGTCCAAGGGACTCTGAAGAGTCTTCTCCAACACCACAGTTCAAAAGCATCAATTCTTTGGTGCTCAGCTTTCTTCACAGTCCACATCCATTCCTGACCACTGGAAAAACCATAGCCTTGACTAGACGGACTTTTGTTGGCAAAGTAATGTCTCTGCTTTTTAATATGCTATCTAGGTTGGTCATAACTTTTCTTCCAAGGAGTAAGCGTCCTTTAATTTCATGGCTGCAATCACCATCTGCAGTGATTTTGGAGCTGAGAAAAATAGTCAGCCACTGTTACCACTCTTTCCCCATCTATTTGCCATGAAGTGATTGGACCAAATGCCATAATCTTCGTATTCTGAATGTTGAGCTTTAAGCCAACTTTTTCAATCTCCTCTTTCACTTTCATCAAGAGGCTCACTGATTATTTAGAAGGTAAAATGGTTCCCTACATATTATAGAATGCAAATTGGACTGGACTGACATTTCTAAAGTGGATGTTTGCTTAAACTTAAAATGACCAGCATTTTTGTCACTTCTTTTCTCAGATAATTACAATTACATTGTGAAGCAGAGCTGATGTGAGGGATACTACCATCCACCTAAGTTTCTACACATTAAAAAAGAGAGGCTTGAGTGAATTGCATGTCTTCTCAAAGGTTTATTATTATTTTTAGGCACTGACTGGGCATTTTGAGTTATCTCTCAATGAAAACTTAGGAAAGTTCCTATTAGTGACACTAAGAAAAAACTTTTATTATTGAAGGGAAAAAATGACCCCTGTAAAGTATACATTGGCAAACGGAAGAAAATTCTAACCCTAAATACCTACCTTGTTTTATCTCTGTCAATACAACCAAGAGTTTGATTTAGGTTTACACACACATCCAAAGGAAGATTCAAGTGTGAGAATCAAATAGTAAAAAAAAAAAAATTTTCTGGGTTTCCCTGGTGGTTCTGTGATAAAGAATCTGCCTGCCAGTGAAGGAGACGTGGGTTTAATCTCTGCTCCAAGAGGATCCCTGATGACTTCAAGTAGCTAAGCCCCTGAGCCACAGTTACTGAGCCTGTGCTCTAGAGCCTGGGACCCCAGCTACTGAAGCCTGTGGACCCTAGACCTTGTGCTCCGCATCAGGGGAAGCCACTGTGATGAGAAGCCTGTGCACGAAGCTAGAGAGCCGCCCTTGCTCATCAAAACTAGAGAAAAGCCTGTGCAGCAAAAAAGACCCAACGCAAACAAAAATAAGTATTAGAAACCCATTATCATGATTATTATTTTCCCACTCTCTGTGAGTATGCATCCCATGTGTGATGAGATACCCAGGGACTGTATGTGAGATATACATACAGTGAAAGTGAAAGTCACTTAGTCGTGTCTGACTCTTTGAGACCCGATGAACGATACAGTCCATGGAATTCTCCAGGCCAGAATTCTGGAGTGGGTAGCCTTTCCCTTCTCCAGAGGATCTTCCCAACCCAGGGATCAAACCCAGGACTACCTGCATTGCAGGCAGATTCTTTACCAACTGAGCCACCAGGGAAGCCCACACATTATAGTATCATGTTCAAATGGCCTTCCCCTTAAGCCCCCATAGGCCCCCCTACCCCCTGCCAACCACCCGCTGCCGCAATAAGCTAATCCCTTTGGTTCCAGGTGCTCATTCTGTGCTTAGTTCACATTTCAGTCACCAAAATGAATGGATGCACATGCTCTTTGATGTCAAGTCGACTTGCCTTCCTCTTGAATAGTGGCTGCAAAAATGTACTCCTACTTTCAACATATCAAATTTGCCCATTATGCTCAGAGAAGCAAGGCTGGCTTTTCTTCCCTGGGAAGAAGTTCTCCTGTAACAAGGGACACTCCAGGACATGTGAAAATTAGAGGTTCAAAACATCTGACAAAGAATATTCAGTGTTTGGTGAGAGAGAATGAGAGCAAGAGTGTGTTCATGAAAGGATGAGAAAGAGAGAAAGAAAAATCGCTGTGTAAACAGCCATTGAAATGTGACTTCAAATAACCTGTGTTTCTGGGAAGAAAGCCTCTATGTAAAATAAAGTAGCTTCCCTCCAGTAAGTTCTAAATTAAGTTAATAAAAACAAATCGAAGCAGAGGGCCAAGCCTGCTTTCTGGAGGCCTCTGTGAGAGTTAGACTCAGGCAACCTTTTCCATGAGAAAAAAATGGTTGATTGTGGGAATCTAATGATTTCTTCAGATTTATTTCTGCCTCAGACACATGGTGAATCAGGTGATCATGTCACTTTTTCTTTCTTGTCTTCTCTCTCTTTAATCTTCCTTAAAAAGTTTTCCCTTTCTCACCTCAAAGTAAAACAAATAAAGTTTCCCAATCTTCCCACCTTTGGGGGTCAGTTGCAAGTGAGTAGATTTGTCATGGACCATTCAGTGCTCTTGAATTAGAGCAGAGCTGAGGCTGCTCAGGAGCCTGTAATAGAGATAAAAGTGGGTTGTCCAGCTCAAAAAAGAATCTGTTTTTCTTTGACTGCATCTCAGGAAAGGTCAAATAGGATTAAAAAAATTCTTTTTTTCAGTTGACCAGAACAAAGATAGATGACTTGATTTTCAGGGCAAATTTGGTTATGTCAAACCAAGTAGCACCAGAAATATGATCGATTAACCTCTGGAGAGTCAGTGGCATATTTCATTTCTCTCCCTTGGGCGTCACCATGGGTACGGTGCTGTCTTTCAGGATGATGGATTTATAGGGATTCCCAAATGTCTATGAATGCCCTTCACCTACCTTGCTGAGATTAGTCATCTGAACAAATGGTTTGAAGGTTTTGTATGAAGATGCTATAAAAAGAGTCATCGGCGTCTCTTATTTGTAGCCATTATTAAGCATATGGGTTGTGTGCTGTGCTTGCTCTTCTTAGGCCTCAGTCGTGTCTGAGACTTTGCAGCCCCATGAACTATAGCCCGTCAGGCTCTTCTGTCCTTGGGGATTCCCCAGGCAAGAATACTGGAGAGGGTTGCCATGCCCTCCTGCAGGGGATCGAGCTCAGGTCTCCTGCTCTGCAGCCAGATTCTTTACCTCTGAGCCACCAGGGAAGCATATGGGTTGATGGGAGACTTAAATTCAAGAATTGGTGTCATTGAAAATAAGAGCGATGTTGAAAGTCTTGAATTATCTGAAGAGTTCAAATAGAGATGTCTAATTTGAAGATCTCGGTTTTCCTACAGATTTTCTGGGAGTATATTTTTCTACAGTTTTCCTTCCATGTGTCTTATTTTATGTATTTCTACCTGCTGTGCAGAATGGAGTTGGTAAGAAGGAGTGTGGGAGAATAAAAGCAAAATGGAGATTGTTTGTTGAGAATAAAAATAATCGTGGAAAGCAGTTGTAATTCCCAATGTTCTGACCTAGTTTTGGTGAGGGGATAGCAAGGAGTATGCAAGCTGCTATCATCTTCTCTAGGTCTTTCCACATCACTACAGAGTGAAGTAAGAAAGAAAAAAGCAAATATTGTATATTAGCACATATGTCTGGAATCTAGAAAGATGGTACAGATGGACCTGTTTGCAGGACAGAAATAAATATGCAGACATAGAGAGTGGACATGTAGGCACACCGGGGAGGGGAAGGGAAGATAAACTGGGGGGGGGTGGCACTGCCATATATACACTACCATGTGTAAAACAGAGAGCTAGTGGGAAGCTGCCATTTGGTACAGGGAGCTCTGGGATGACCTGCAGGGCTGGAATGGGCAGGGGTGGGAGGGAGGCTCAACAGGGAGGGGATATATGTAGACATACAGCTGATTCACTTTGTTGTACAGTAGAAAGCAAACAACATTGTAAAGCAGTATATTCCAATTAACACACACACACACACACACACACACACAAACAAAAAACCAGAACAGGACACTGGCTGAAAACTGCATTCTTTATTTCCAAGGGAAATAACAATAAAATATGTGGGAAACATATGTATATATTTAAGAGTCTTCTATTGAGAGATTGCTACATATTATGGACTGAATTAGTTACAATGATCTTTTTGAACAGTCTACCCAGAATATGACAAATGAGGTGGGGTCAAATGATCACAGAGACTGTGTAATACAACGTGATACGCCTAAAATTGGAGAATTTTAAGCTAAACACTGCCAGGAGGACAGAAGAATGGACTGATCTGCCAAGGAAGGGGGAAAGGAGTAGGGTGTTAAGTGGAGAGGATCTTGCTAAAGGTGAAAGCATGAGTAAGATGCAAGCATTTCAGTGGAGACACAGACATAGAGAACAGTGGACATGGGGCGGGGGAGAGGAAGGAGAGGGCGGGTTGTATGGAGAGAGTAATATGGAAACATATATTAGCACATGTAAAATAGACAGTCGATGAGACTTTGCTGTATAACTCATGGGACTCAAACCAGAGCTCTGTAACAACCTAGAGGAGTGGGATGGGGAGGGAGGTGGGAGGGATCTTCAAGAGGGAGGGGACATAGATATACCTAGAGCTGATACACGTTGATGATTGGCAGAAACTGACGCAATCCTGCAAAGCAATTATCCTTAAATTAAAAATAAATAAATGTAATTTTAAAAATGTAGACTTTTTAAAGAAAAAAGATAAACAAAATGAGGAAGCAGGTTAAGAGGAGGAGAGGAGGTTGTGGGCAATAAGTTCCTTCATTCAACAAATACATATATAGTGCCGTCCATATGTTGGGTGTTGTTCTAGTGTATTTTGGCTGGTAGTGTTCTCTGGAGTGTTCCTTGAGAAACCTTGTGGGAAGATAGTGAACAAGATAAATAATGCTAAATATTGAAGAAAAAAAAATAAAGCAGGGAAAGGAATGGGAGGTCTGGAGGAAGAGAGCTTTTTTAGGTAGGTGATCAAGAATGTTTTCACTGAGAACCAAAATTTTGAGTAGCAGTCTGAAGGGAATAAGGAGCTTTGCAGGTGGCTCAATGGGTAAAGAATTCTGCTTGCAGTGCAGGTGATGTGTGTTCAATCCCTGGATTGGGAAGATGCTGTTTAGGAGGGCATGGCAACCCACTCCATTATTCTTGCCTGGAGAATTCTATGGACAGAAGAGTCTTGTGGTCTACTGTCCATGGGGTCGCAGAGAGTCAGACACGACTGCAGTGACTGAGCATGCCTGCTGAAGGGACAAAGGAGCAAGCCTGGCTCCTGGGGAAAGAACATTCTAGACAGGACAAGCGAAGGCCCCAAGGTGAAAGCAGGGCTGGGAGAGCTCCAGACTGCTGTGGCTGGAGCAGAGAGGAGGGTGGGGGTGACTGTGAGGGCTGAGATTTGCCCCACATATGGTCGGCACTATATATATATTTGTTGAATGAAGGAACTTATCGCCCACAGCCTCCTCTCCTCTTAACCTGCTTCCTCTTTATTCTACCCTTTTTATTTAAAACAGGAGGAGCTTTGAATTGGAGGCAAGACATTGGCCTTTCCTCTGAATGGGAAGGGAAGATGCTGGAAGGTTTTGAACAGAGCTGTGACATGGTCTGGGGTGACTTCATAGGCTCTCCCTAGCTGCAGCCCTGGGAACTTCCATTTCTGTGCCACTTTACAGCTGTAAAGTGCCTTCACACACCACTTCCCCCAAGGAAGTAACACAAGTAAAGCTTGTGTCCAAATAACCAACTTGAATTCTTTTTTTTTTTTTTTAAGATTTTTTTTTGATGTGGATCATTTTTTAAAGTCTATATTGAATTCATTACAATATTGTTTCTGTTTTAAGTTATTATTATTATTATTATTATTATTATTATTTGGCCAAGAGGCCTGTGGGATCTTAGGTCCCTGATCAGGGATCAAACCTGCACCCCTGCATTGGAAAGAGAAGTCTTAACCGTTGAACTGCCAGGAAACTCCCTCGGCCTGAAATTTTATAGCTAAGTCTAGTCAAGGCTATGGTTTTTCCAGGGGTCATGTGTGCATGTGAAAGTTGGACTATGAAGAAGGCTGAGCGCTGAAGAATTGATGCTTTTGGACTGTGGTGTTGGAGAAGGCTCTTGAGAGTCCCTTGGAGTGCAAGGAGATCCAACCAATCCATTTTAAAGGAGATCAGTCCTGGGTGTTCTTTGGAAGGACTGATGCTAAAGCTGAAGCTCCGAAACTTTGGCCATCTCATGCAAAGAGTTGACTCATTGGAAAAGACTGTGATGATGGGAGGGATTGGGGGCAGGAGGGGAAGGGGATGACAGAGGATGAGATGGCTGGATGGCATCACCGACTGGATGGACAGGAGTTTGAGTGAACTCCTGGAGTTTGTGATGGACAGGGAGGCCTGATGTGCTGCAGCTCATGGGGTCACAAAGAGTCAGACATGACTGAGCGACTGAACTGAATAAGTAGCTAATAGGGAGTTACACCAGAATCCAACACCCTTGGCAGGATCTAAGTTGGAACTGTTTCCATCACCCGCAATTGTCCCCATGGTTGTAGGAAACACACAGGGACACACACATAAACGGAAACTTCAAAAGTCCCAATTTGTTTATTTCATTTCCCCTTTCTCTCCTTTTCTTTTCTCCTTCCACCAAAACATGTTCTTTAGGAAGTTGCTGTCCCCATCTCCTACTTCTAATGCTGTTTTGATTGAAATATAGCATCTGAATGGTTAGATGGGTGAAATCAAGCTCTGAATCATTGATGTTGATGATCAAATGATTGACACCTAAGCATTTAGCCCTTCTTAAAGGTTGGAAATAGGGCAGGGGCTGGAGCTGGTCTTGACTTTCAGTCTCAGAAAGTAATTTTAGCAAGATCATGTAGATGTACGTGCGAACGTGTGTGCTAAATCACTTCAGTTGTGTCTGACTCTTTACAACCCTGTGGTCTGTCTGTAGCCAGGCTCCTCTGTCCATGGGATTCTCCAGGCAAGAACACTGGAATGGGTTGCCATGTCCTCCCAGGGAATCTTCCCAATCCAAGGATTGAGCCCAGTCTCCTGCATTGTGGGTGGATTCTTTACCACTGAGCCACCAGGGATGCTAGATGTACCTGGCTGCTCAGGATTTTGGGGTAGAGAGCCAATTTCACGTTAAGGATAGATGGTATGTGTGTGTGTGTGGGTGGGGGGAGGTGGTAAAATTTCTTCCCATGTACTTCCTAGCTGACTATCTATTGCATTGAAAGGGGTAAGTGTATATGGGTAATGGATCATGTTTCCAACTCTTTCTTGTCCTCACCAGAAACATTTACTGGATTCTAGAAAAAAATGGTTATTTTTAATGTTCAATGCTTTTTATGAATTTTTACCTTTTTTGGAGTTTTGTGTTAAAATTGCTCATTTTTAGCTCTTTAGTTGAAATGTATGAAATGTAATTAGTGAACTTAAATCTTGATGAATGTTTACAAAAATAAAGCTGTGAAACCACTACCCAGACCAAGATGTATAATTTTTTCCAGCACCCTAGAGGGCTCTTATGTGCCCTTTCCCATCGACTGGCCCTATTTTAACTCAGAAGCTTATCTGTGGTTTTGGCCGTATCTTTGACTTTCCATTTTGGCTTGTCTTTGGCAAAAATTCATTCTGGTTCAAAATAGAATAGGTTGTGATTGTATGGTTATTATCAATGTCTCTTAGAAACATCTCTTTTTGATGAAACTATGTAAGAAAACACTAATTATATTTTATTTGTCATCCATGTGTGCCAACCAACAAAAGAGGATTTGGGGTCAAATACCACTAATTTTTTTTATTCAACACAAAAATACGACAACAAACACTTGGAAAACATAGTGCCAAACCCAAACTGCTGACTGCCCTCCCACTTATCATATGTTCTAAGCCCACAGAATTGAAGAACTTAATGGAGCCCTCTGTTAGGGGAAAAAATAATCCTCATCACTTTTTAAATTTCTTGATATGGAATGTTTATCTAGCCACAAGTAATGTGGAGAAAGCTATTTTCAGCCATTTATCATTTTACTCAAGCCAAAGAGAAAAATGACTGTGACTCCTGGTTGGGAAGAACAATCAATATCCAGCTACCAAAACATCAGTATCAACTATAGGTGTAGATTATCAACCAGTGATCACATGTATCATCTTCTCTTACTGAAGCCCATTATAAATGGGCTTCCCACGTGGTTCAGTGGTAAAGAATCTGCCTGCCAACGCAGAAGATGTTGATTCAATCCTGGGTCAGGAAGACCCTGTGGAGAAGGAAATGACAATCTACTCCAGTATTCTTGCCTGGAGAGTCCCATGGACAAAGGAACCTGGCTGGCTATGGTCCAGAGGGTTGCAAAGAGCTGGACCCAGCTGAGTTACTGAGCATATATGCATGCATATAGTATATACATGTATAGCTCATTGGCCAGTGGTCATGTTTATTACCTCTTTTTTACTGACCATTTTCACATTTGTATTTTTGATAATGTATATTTAATTCACATATATACTTATACATGTGGTAAACACCAATTTCTTAAAGGGCATTGATAAATATGTTTTGTGCATTTTTTTCATACTTAGCACCTGGCTTTGGAATTTTAGGATTTTTTTAATGTTCTGAAAAAAATATTTGAATATTCTGTTGAGTGCCAGACCTACTGTCACATAGTCGTGCACAAATAGACAAAGTCATGAGAGCAACGAGCCAACTGGTTTTGTTGTCATAAGTAAGCTTGTCCCCAAGGATATGGATTTTGGTTTTCTGCTGAATCTTGTTTCTTCCTTGATCTTCTGGTGCTTATCTGTTGTAACAGATTCACTTTCCCTACTAAGAGATATGGTGTTCATGAACTGAGGAATAGCAAGGATAATTTGGATTCAAGCTCATTTATCTTCTTTTCTAATTATCAATATACTTTTAGAAAGTAGCATGAAGTCAATAAATGTTTCTTTGTTATTCCTGTTATCTCTCTCAACTGGAATGTTCAATGTGAAGTTTTTGAAGGGAGAGGGACTTAGTGGGGAAGAACTTTACTGGGAAAAAGTCATCTTTCTTATTTTCAATAAGTGGGTTATATGTCTCCCAGAACTCATCCTGCCAAGTTCTGTCCAGAGTCTCTTTGATGTGCTCTCACTGCCTTATATGGCTGTGGGAAGGATTAATTAATTAGCACTTATAAAGAGCTTTGAAGATGAAAGTGCTTTGTTTGTGCCACCATATTCTCTTGGCTCTCCCAGTCTCCAAATTTTATTGTGTAGAGGGCTTCCCCACCCCTCTTCATCAAGGCCAAGACTATGTTTGGACTTGTAGGGATAGTTTACTGAGCTTTCAAAGAAAGCAAGCCTAGGTTTTGCATTAGAGAATAAAACAGACTCAATGGAAGCATTCCTTTTACTCCTGGTCTTGCCTAAACATAGACATTCCATTTTAGGTCAAACTCTTTGACTTCAGATATTTTTTGAGTCAGTGGTCACTGTATTTGGTAATGGTTTTATAACTTCCAAGCCCCCTTCATCCCATGGAACTGGAGGACTAGCCTTTCACACTCCCTGCAGTTGGCACTTCTCACAGTGCGGTTTGAAGCTCACTTTTTCAGAAAGGAATCTACATCTTCAGAATATCTCTGCTGACTTCCTCCTGAAACCACATAGAGAACATTATAGTGTCAACATTCTTTCCAGTTGGAATGTGCCTTCTCATACGAACATGCTACCTAGAAAGTAGACTGGTCTTGATGGGCTCTTGAATGTGGTTGGTAGAATAGATGCAGCCATTGGGAACTTCCTGGCCATCTTAGGGCTCTGTGTTTCCGTTCTGGTGGCCTGGGTTCAATCCCTGGTTGAGGAACTAAGATCTCACAAGCTAGGCAGCATGGCCAAAAGAAAAAAAGAAAAAAAGCTTAAGAAAGCAATAAAACAAAAACAAAAACACATGCAGCTGTAGATTCCACTCAAGACTGTCACGTGAGCATGACCTTTCTACTGACAGTACCATGGAGTCTTCCCACGAATACTTGTGAGTATGAAGACCAGCCTCAAAGCCCCAGAGAATTTGCTCTTTTTGGGAGAAAGGGAAGCTCACATATTTATCCTCCAACTCCTATCTGTATTGACTAAGGGTTGTTTTTAGTGTTAACCTCTGACACAAGGAGATCAAACCAGTTAATTCTAAAGGAAATTAATCTTGAATATTCATTGGAAAGACTGATGCTGAAGCTGAACCTGCACTTTAGTGGGGAAGAACTTTACTGGGAAAAAGTCATCTTTCTTATTTTCAATAAGTGGGTTATATGTCTCCCAGAACTCATCCTGCCAAGTTCTGTCCAGAGTCTCTTTGATGTGCTCTCACTGCCTTATATGGCTGTGGGAAGGATTAATTAATTAGCACTTATAAAGAGCTTTGAAGATGAAAGTGCTTTGTTTGTGCCACCATATTCTCTTGGCTCTCCCAGTCTCCAAATTTTATTGTGTAGAGGGCTCTCCCCACCCCTCTTCATCAAGGCCAAGACTATGTTTGGACTTGTAGGGATAGTTTACTGAGCTTTCAAAGAAAGCAAGCCTAGGTTTTGCATTAGAGAATAAAACAGACTCAATGGAAGCATTCCTTTTACTCCTGGTCTTGCCTAAACATAGACATTCCATTTTAGGTCAAACTCTTTGACTTCAGATATTTTTTGAGTCAGTGGTCACTGTATTTGGTAATGGTTTTATAACTTCCAAGCCCCCTTCATCCCATGGAACTGGAGGACTAGCCTTTCACACTCCCTGCAGTTGGCACTTCTCACAGTGCGGTTTGAAGCTCACTTTTTCAGAAAGGAATCTACATCTTCAGAATATCTCTGCTGACTTCCTCCTGAAACCACATAGAGAACATTATAGTGTCAACATTCTTTCCAGTTGGAATGTGCCTTCTCATACGAACATGCTACCTAGAAAGTAGACTGGTCTTGATGGGCTCTTGAATGTGGTTGGTAGAATAGATGCAGCCATTGGGAACTTCCTGGCCATCTTAGGGCTCTGTGTTTCCGTTCTGGTGGCCTGGGTTCAATCCCTGGTTGAGGAACTAAGATCTCACAAGCTAGGCAGCATGGCCAAAAGAAAAAAAGAAAAAAAGCTTAAGAAAGCAATAAAACAAAAACAAAAACACATGCAGCTGTAGATTCCACTCAAGACTGTCACGTGAGCATGACCTTTCTACTGACAGTACCATGGAGTCTTCCCACGAATACTTGTGAGTATGAAGACCAGCCTCAAAGCCCCAGAGAATTTGCTCTTTTTGGGAGAAAGGGAAGCTCACATATTTATCCTCCAACTCCTATCTGTATTGACTAAGGGTTGTTTTTAGTGTTAACCTCTGACACAAGGAGATCAAACCAGTTAATTCTAAAGGAAATTAATCTTGAATATTCATTGGAAAGACTGATGCTGAAGCTGAACCTGCACTACTTTGGCCACCTGATGCAAAGAGCTGACTCATTGGAAAAAACCCTGATGCTGGGAAAGACTGAGGGCAACAGGACAAGGGGGCAGCAGAGGACGAGATGGTTAAATAGCATTACTGAGTCAATGGACATGAATTTGAGCAAACTCCGGGAGATAATGAAGGACAGAGGAGCCTGGTGTGCTATAGCCCATGGGGTTCCAAAGAGTGGGACACAACATATCCACTGAACAACAACATCCTGATACCTCTGACCTGCCGTGAGCCTACAGAGAACATTTCCAAAAGAAACAAATAAGCCAAGCACCCAAACAAAAACCCTTACAGTCACAAGTGTTTGTAACAGGTGGCTGTCCATGGGCATGATGAGTTCAGGGAGCAGCAGGCAGGTTCTGCAGCAACTGGGGATGGACTGGGAGGGTGGAGACAGAGGAGAGGAAAGGAGTAAAGGGATTGGCATGTATTGAGTGCCTAATATATACTGAACACCAAGTGTTTTAGTGTGTGCGTGTGTGTATTTCAGTCTCCTTTCATCCTTATGACTTTCACATGAAGAAACAGAAATTCGATCCAGCTCTTCATTATATTATCTAAATGCAAAGTCATTCCACACTTAGCAAGTAAACCTGGGGCTTTAATGGGAGCATGGTTGAAACAGTGGCCTGTGGTGTGTTTGGACAGATCATCTCATCTAAATGATGCTCTTTGTTTCTGAATTTGGGCTTTCATTCTTTCCCTCATTTGGAAGGAGTAATTAATCAGTTTTTAAAAAGTCCTCTTCAGGCTTATAGGCTGTGCACAGAGATAAAAATAAGGAAAAGAATAATGAATTGTGTTAACAAAGGATATTATTATCTCTGCTAATTATTTATGTTGTGAGAAACTCAAATGCAAGATTTGCTGTGATTACCCTGTAATGCTGCAAAAAAGAAATCATCACACTCATCCTGTCCCATATGATTCTCTCCCTCCCTTCTCCTCATACTTTTTCTGGAGCTTCATCCTTTGGGTTTCATACCTGTGCTCTGTGTTCCAGATGCTGCCTTTCTGGGCCTCTGGCTGGTAACACTGATGAACTCTGGCCTCCCTAGCTGGAACTCTACCCTTCTCTTTCAATGCATCATTTTACCCCCTTTCCTTAAAGGTCCCTTTCTCTATCTACTCACGTCATCACATAGCTCAGGCAGTTGTTGTGTTGTTTCTGGCTTTCTTCTGCCTTCTTTGGTGCCCTTCTCTTCTGTGTCCTAATCCCCAGGCAGTTGGCACCAACTCCAGTTAATCTGATCAAGATCATTCTGGTGAATGCTCTCAAAGGGAGGGACCAGAGCTGCAGGAGGCCCTGCAGGCAATCTCCTCCCTGCTTTCCTCCTTCCCATTCTCTCTTTGAATGGTTGTATTCTGTTAATGATTTTCCAGTTTTGGTTTCCTGTTTTAAAAATATAAGATATAAAAATAACAGTAAAGATGCCTCTGAAAGAACAGAAATGAACACCCTAATCTCTCTTGCCATCTTGACACACTAGTTGTTTTCTTTCTGCTTTTCCCCTGTTAGTCTTTATTCTAGCATGGCGTTTCGATTTCTGCATTTTAAAACTTAGCTTTATTCCAGAATCATTTAAGATCTGTTTCTACATAGTCATCATAATTGTCCTGTTTAATAACCAATTACTATTCCATTGTACTGGTGGCCCTCTATTTAAGAATTGTCTTCACTGAGATAAGTTTTTCTTTCTTTAGGACAAAAACCCAAGAGTACAATTGCTGGGCTGTGTGATAAATCTATTTTTAGTTTTAAAAGAAACTGCCAAATTATGTTCCTGAGGAGCTGTAGCATTTTACACTCCCACTAGCAAGTGTGAGAGACCCACTTTCTCCACAACCTTCTCAACACTTGGTATTTATTATTCTCATTATTTAAAATTTTATCCATTCTAATAGGCTTGTCTTTGATAATCTCAGATTAAGCCTATTGTTCAATTGAGTATTAATAGAGCCTCTTCCATCTTCTTAGGGTATTGTTTCTTTAATGCAACATCTGATCACCCCACTAAACATATCAGAGTAGCTAGCTACTTTGTCTCTACTCACTAAAGTTTTAGCTGTTGGTGGTTCTAATTTAGATTTTCTTAATGGCCAGCAATATTGAATATCTTTTCATGGGCTTTTTTTTCTTCTAGTTTTGTTGAAATATGACTGATACACAGCATTGCATAAGTTTGGGCTTCCCAGGTGGCACAGGGGTAAAGTATATGCCTGGCAATGCAGGAGACACAAGAGATGCAGGTTGGATCCCTGGGTCAAGAAGATCCTCTGGCATAGGAAATGCCACCCGATCTGGTATTCTTGCCTGGAAAAATCCATGGACACAGGAGCCTGGCAAGCTGTAGTCCATGGAGTCTCAAAGAGTTGGACATGACTGAGCAATGAATGTACTCACACACACACACATATACATTGTAAAAGTTTATGGTATAAATTTATGGTATACAGCATGATGATTTGACTTACATAAATTAATAAACATTTACCACAAGTTCATTCATAAGTTTAGTAAACATCCGTCATCTCATGTAGACAGAAAATTAAAGAAATAGAAAACATATTTTCTCCTTGTGATGAGAGCTCTTGTGATAGATAGAGACCTATCGGGCTATTACACTTCATTTATCCATTCATCTGTTGATGGACACTTAGGTTATTTCCATACCTTGACTATTGTAAATAATGTGCAATGAACATAGGAGCAAAAATATCTTTTCAAGTTAGTGTTTTTGTTTTCTTCACATATACAGTATTGACACCATGTATAAAATAGATAACTAATGGGAACATACTTTATAGCACAGGGAACTCTACTTAATACACTGTGGTGTCCTGAACGGGAAGGAAGTCTAAAAGGGAGGGGATATATGTATATATGTATATACATGGCTAATTCACTTTGCTGTACAGTAGAAACTAACATTGTAAAGCAATTATACTCCAATAAAAATTAATTAAAAAAATAAAATGATTTGGAAATAAATGCTAGGTAAGTGCAGAGTACTCTGAGAGGACAAAGGAAATGTATTCTACCTGAGTGTAGTGGGCAGGGAAAGGGTAGATGAGTGCTTTTGAGTGAGTTCTAGAAAAAAAAAAGAAAATGCCAAACTCATACGTTGTGAGTAGTGTAGACAGGTGATGGATGTTGGTGGTGTTATCTGAGTTAACATATCAGGATGTCTCTGGAATGGTACTGAAATGATGTTGTTTATACCTTGGTTTGAAAAGTCACAGTTTGCTCTTTTGTGTGTCTATGTCTCCTCTGAAACACCAACAGAGAACCTTCCCTCACATACTACTCTTTCAGTAGGTAAAGACAGAAGTGGGACTTCCCTGGTGGAACAGTGGGTAGGAATCTGCCTGCCAGTGCAGGGGACACGGGCTCCATCCCTGGGCCAGGAAGAGCCCGCATGCCTGTGGACTAAGGCTGTGCGCTGCAACTCCTGAAGCGCACATGCCGAGTCTGTGCTCTCACACGAGAGAAGCCACTGCAGTGAGAAGCCCATGAGAAGCCCACGAGCAGCAGTGGGGACCCAGAGCAACCAAAAACACATCAGTGAAACAAAATAAAAAAAGACGGAAAGGACCTGAACACGTGTCAACAGAACCTGAAGCGCTGGTTGACGTCCAAGTCTCATCTTTATTTCTGAAGCAACCTTGGTCTCATTTGCCATCATGTCCCTGAATAGAATAGATGTTTACTGCTCACTGGTAAATATCCAATTTATAGCAAGTAACTAGAGGAGGCATAAAGAGACACTTAGTTCTGACACTACAGATGAAATTCCTGAAGATTATATGAGAAGTCAAGTGAATGGTCTGGGTAATATGCCATTAAACTCTGAGCGATTATAATCAGAACAAGATATGGTTGCCTCTGTTTAGATTGTGGTGGAGTGTTTCTAGTTATATCACTAGCTGCTGTAGAGGGGTTTGAAGAAAAACAATAGAGGATTCGGGTAAAATTAAATAGATATTCAAACATCCCTTTGAACCCAGCTTGAATTAGAACCAGGGAAGGTGGAAAATAGGAAGAAGCCTATAAATGTCATATGATTTTAACTATGCTGATCATATGAAAAAGAAATATTAAAACTTTAGGAAGCAGTGGTATTCTGGAGAGTCTGGGGGTTATCTGCTTTCAAATCCAGCTTTGAATCCTGACTGAGTCTTGGTGCTGCTGTGCAAACCCATGGCCTTGACGACTTCTTTAGTCTCTATGATTCAGTTTCCTCTGTCTCAAAACGGGGATATTAGTATTAAAAGCTACTCCATAGTCTGATTGCAAGAATCAAATGAGAAAACCCATGTAGAGAATTGAAAACAGCAGCTGGGACGTAGTAAGCCCACAAGATGTGTTGATTTTTATTTGTACTGTCTAAAAACATGTACTCCTAAGTCAACTTTTCAGTAGAACAGGTTTTTGAAATTTACACACAGCATCATACGTAACATCTTGGTTTCCATCATGGCTTCTCAAACTGTCTGTTGAGAAGGAACAGTTTTCAAAGATTTTAATTTCTAATGTACCTAACTGGACTGTTTCTTTTGTAAAACCCTTAAATTTTGCTGACAAAATATGAAATTGCTGTAAGAATTTCTAAATGTTTCATCTTACTTTTCTTCTTATCTCCTCTTTGACCGGAAACATCAGTTCATGTACCGGTACCACTCCATCAGTGACTGTCTCAGTAGCATTGGCCTAGATTTCACCCTTTGCCCTTTGCGGCCTGTTGTTCAACATCTCTTTACCTTTGCCCTGAATATGGCATCTCCTTTGCCTTTGGGAACTGCCCCTCCTCCATCCCATATGCTCCAGTGAGGTTCCAGAGCAGAGTGCCCTGCCCCTCCTGAAATACAGGGTGGATCCATCATGGTCCTGGCAGGAAACAGATGGCATCTTCAAATAGGGTAATGTGAGGACAATTTGATAATGGCAGTGTTTACACGGTTAGGGAGCAGGATTTGAGAAACAAACAAGAGATAACACAGTACTTTGGAACTGGGAAACACGGGATACAATGGCTTCCTCTAAGCATAAATAGTGAGAGGAGGAAGTGGTTACCAGGCTCTGGTAGAGCAGTTGATGGAAAAGCTTCCTGATAGTAGCTGAGGTGTTGAGAAGTGTGATGATTCAGGGGGCCAAGTGCCATAAACCCACCCTTTTCCCTTTCACTAATTTCATGTGATTGTTTCCCACTGGCTACATCCAATTGAAAGCCAGAGAGAAGGGCACACTGAATGGTTTCCATTCACCAGCCTCTTGGGCAGAGAGCAGACACAGGCAGCGAGTGGATCACAGGATCACCAACCCCTGTGCTTTGCCTTGGGCCTGGGGGGTTTTCTGGGAGAAGGGTCCCAGGCAAGCTGGGCAGATTGATCACCCTAGATCTGGAGGAGCAAAGAGAGGGTGACTTAGGGTCCCAGTCTGATCTATCACAGTGTCTCCTTTTTCTCAGCCACAACAGTGTGTTTGTTTTGTCTGTTCATCACTCAAAGCAGTGTGTGTCTGTGCATGTGTGCCTGCTGGCTTGTATTCACATGGGGGTCATAGGTAATCTGATTCAAATAAGTCTAATGATAAATGCTGAGTCTTTAAGGGCTCAGTGAAACCACTGGGTTTTCTGGGCAGGGGATTGCTCTACAGGGATGATGGGCATAATCACACTCAAGCTGACTAGTGGTCCTCAATTTTGGCTCCACTCTGGAATCATCTGTGCCTGCCTGCTAAGTTGCTTTAATCGTCTCTGACTCTTTGCAACCCTATGGATTGTAGCCCACCAGGCTCCTCTGTCCATGGGATTATCCAAGCAAGAATACTGGAGTGGGTTGCCATGCCCTTCTCCAGGGGATTTTCCTGACCCAGGGATCGAACCCACTTCTCTTGTGTCTTCAGCATTGGCAGGTGGCTCTTTACCACTAATGCCACCTGGAAAACCATCTGAGGAGCGTATAAATGACTGCTGACTGGGCTCATTTTCCTAAGACTCTGATCTATTGGTGGTGATGTGGTCTAGATGGATTCAATGTGCAGCTGAGGTTGAAAACTAAGATGATTTCAAATGAGGACCGTAAGGGACTTGCCAACAGTTGAGAAGTGCTTCAGTTTACTGTCAGGGATGCTGGATGCAAGCTGAGAACCAGTGATGAACTTTATTACCCACCAAGTGGGACCAGGGCTGTGTGAACATCCTGCCTTGGTAGGAGGAAGACACCGCGTGCCTTAGGCTCTCTTGGGTACCCCATCTGGAGACAGCAAGGGGAGTCAAGGCTCCTCCAACAGCCTCGGACCGTCAAGTTTAGGAATATGGGGCTGGGTCTTTAGTGGGAGGTTCTGTCGTGCCTCTCATGTCTGAGGGAACAGTTGCCTCCTAAGTCTGGCAGTGTCCCTGTCCCATGGAGCACTGGGATAAGTGCTCATAACGATAATTATGCTATGTACCATGAGCTGGTCTTCCAGGAAGCATTTGAGAGCATCATCGACCCTGTTAAGTAAATACAACCTGTGACTCAGGGTCAGGGCCAAGGAAGGGCAAGAGGGGCAAATTTGAGGAGGCTCTCTGCAGCTCGGAGAACAGCTGCTTTCTTAAAATTCACATCCTTGGTGCCTTTCTAGCCTCACCTCATCCTTGTCCTGTGCTGTAACTCACAAATCATCTAGAATCGCCCATTGCTCAAGCAGCTCAGCGTGATCTTCTAATTTTAGATTGACTGAGTAAAGAGCCTGTAGCGTTGGACTCCGCTGTTCATTTTTCTCTGTCCACTTCACATTGACACAGCCACAATGGCCCGTGGCCTCTCCCTCCCTGTAAGTCAACTTGACTGCTCTGGAGTCTTACTGACACGTCTTCGCCATGACATCTTGGTTGGGCCCATCTTAGTGGATTGCTGTGGGTGTCGTATAGCCTTTATTTTAAGGCAGACCAGCTGAAATATACCTTTCAAATTGGAAGATACTCTGGACTTCATTTTTAAGCAGCTGTGGGAGATGACAGACTGCCTATTCCTTTGAGGCTCCTTTCTGATTTTTAAGCAGTCAGTAGCAAACACATTCTCTCCATTTGCTAAAACTCAAATCAGTTTTATATGTTGTGGTTCCAAACAAAAGCTTCATTTTATTATCTGGATTGACCTTCTTGTACTCAGTAACTGATGCTATTAAAAAAAAAATGTGCTTACTTCCAATAGTGAATTTGAGAGTTTAATTATTAGTTTATATAGCTGCATATGCAATGTGTATATTGAATGTATAGTTTCTTTTAAGTTATTAAGAGAAATATATTTATTTCTTCCCAACAATAAAATTATTGTTGGAAGTATTATTTTTTTCAACAATAAAATCACTTTCAACCCCTTCGTCATGGGAGATTCTAAAGTTTCTTTCAAGCAAATAGTGCTTTACAGGAGGGTACTGGCTTTTATTGGTGTTATAGGGTGCCTAGCGCTTTGCAACACTTAACACAAATGAGACTATATAATAGCCGCTTTGTACTAATCCTGCAATAAAGGCGCTGCTTATCACTGATCACTCCATGCAGTTAATGCTTAATAATTCTAGTTTCAGTATCTAAAGGCCAACAGTCAGAATGTATCCCGACCTGACCCTTTTTGTGTATATTAAGGGACATAAACTGGTGAATCCACACAAGAGTCCTGTTGGTAGACAGCTCTTGACTATTGTCTATTACCCTGAATCAAACAAAATAGGCTGAGAGCTGAGCGCCAAAGAATTGATGCTTTTGAACTGTGGTGCTGGAGAAGACTCTTGAGAATCCCTGAGACAGAAGAAGATCAAACCAGTCAATCCTAAAGGAAATCAATCCTGAAGATTCATTGGAAGAACTGATGCTGAAGTTGATACTCTGGCCACCTGATGAGAAGAGCTGACTCACTGGAAAAGACCCTGATGCTAAGAAAGACTGAGGGCAAGAGAAGGACGTGGTTGAGGATGAGATGGTTAGATAGCATCACTGACTCAATGGATATGAGTTTGAGCAAACTCCAGAAGACAGTAAAGGACCGGGAAACCTGGTGTGCTGCAGTCTATTGTGTGACAAAGAGTCAAATTTGACTTAATGGCTGAATGACAGCAAATCAAGGGCACATGGGACTTTGGAATCTGAGATGGGATGACACTTGGCACTAGAGGGACCCCCGTCTGCTTAGGTCTAGATGATGCTGGATATTTCTGCTGCTGGGAATTCTTCACTCCATTTCTAGGGAAACAGGGACCTATGGGTGTCCCTGAGGTCACAGGGTGAATCAACAACTACTTGGTGGTTCTGACTCCTAAGCCTGGGTTCGGGTCTGGGAAGTGGGGGTACGGACCGCCGTTAACACTGAGCTTTAATTTTCTTTTAACATTAAAAAAAACTTAGGTAGTCACCTTTCCTTCATCACCATTATTGATTTTTCCACTATTGATAGATTTTTTGGGAAAAAAACTATTTGCATATAAATCAAGTGGGTCATTTGCATTTATATTAGCAGAGAACTCATTGCCATGAATTATTTATTTATTCAGTTTAGTTATCCTGAAAGGTGGGGGGTCTTTGGTTTCCATTTCCCAGCAAAAGGCATATTCTGATGACTGAAGTTGCCAATTCCAAGTTAAGTAGGCTCTTTACTCTAACTTCATCAATGAGAAGAGGACCTTCTGCACACTGGGAAGGTACTCACTTGCTTACTGAATGAATTTTTACATAGATTTTCTTTTGTGAAAATACTACCTTTCTTTTGGTTCATTTCATAGTGTTGTTGGTGAACTTTTACTACGGCAATTTTCAAGCATTCATTAAAGCAGAGAAAGGGCAGTATAAGGAACTCCCAGGAATGCACATGACTAACTGCCCCCCACTTCCCGTACCAATCACACCCCACCTATCTCCAGCCTCTTGCTTTATTTTTGATTTTTGTTTGCTGAAATATTTCTAAGCAAATTCTAGGTGCTGTAGACTTTTCACTCCAAATACTTCATAGAACAGAGAAGCATCTTAAAAAACCCTAGAATAACTATACCATTGTCCTACCTAATAAAATTAACAGAATAATTTAAATGCCATCTAATCCCAATCCATGAGTTAAAAATGCCTGATTTTATTTGGTTTCTTGAATCAGGATACAGTAAAATGTTGTTTGATATCAATCTCTTCAGCTTGATGAACATTCATGAGTACTAATGATGGGCCAGGAGCAGGGGCCATGGGAGACAAGTATAACTTAGTTGTTGAGCAGGATGTGACCCCTGTGGATCATATGCAGTGCCACAGAGGGAAGACAACTTGGGAAGTCGAAAGAATGATGGCAGGACATTTCGGATTCCAACAGCTGACACTGATGAAGCAATTGCTATATGCCAAGGACTATTTCACATGTATATCAACATATGTAGTCCTCTCATCATTCCATATTATCATGATCATTATTTTACACACTGAGGAATGGAATGGTTTAATATTGTGATTTTTGAAAGATGAGTAGGAGTTTGACAGGTAGCAAATTGGGCAGGATATTTGGGCAGAGGAAATCAAGGGAGAAAGGAACCCTGGTGTCAAAGTTCATACAGAGGCATCCGCAGGGGCTGATGTGTGTCTGATGCATGTCAGGGTCAGTGATGGAGGGGGAATGGAAGCGAAGAGCGTGGCTGTGAACACCATCAGCTGACTGGAGGTTGGTAATGCTTTATATTTTAGGCAAAGAAGTCTGGACTCTTTTCTTCTAGGAAATAGGATACCCCTGAAGGTTTTAAAGAAGGTAATGATAAAATCTGATTTCTATCTTGGAAAGAAAAATTTGCTGGTGTCATGAATGAAACAGTGGAATAAGGATTGCCTGAGGAATTTCTGGGAAAGAGATGAACATTGGGACCAGCCAGGAGAGAAAGAAGATCTATTCCATGCTGATTTTTTTTTCTAAAGATGCTTAGGGTGCCTTTTCTTACTACAAAAAGCAATATATGCAACAAGGACCTACTGTATAGCACAGGGCGTATACAACTATACTCAGTTTGTGAGACTTGGGCCGTTAAGTGGGCTGAGAGCCAAAGAATTAATGCTTTTGAACTGTGGTGTTGGAGAAGACTCTTGAGAGTCCCTTGGAGAGCAAGGAGATCAAACCAGTCAATCCTAAAGGGAATCAACCCTGGATATTCATTGGAAGGACTGATGTTGAAGCTGAAGCTCCAATTCATTGGCCACCTGATGTGAAGAACTGACTCCCTGGAAAACACCCTGATGCTGGGAAAGATTGAAGGTAGGAGGAGAAGGGGATGACTGAGGACAGGTTGGTTGGATGGCATCACTGACTCAATGGACATGAGTTTGGGGAAGCTCTGGGAGATGGTGGACAGGGAAGCCTGTTGTGCTGCAGTCCACGGGGTTGCAAAGAGTCAGACACGACTGAGTGACTGAACAATGACAACAGAAAGACACAAGGAAGAATCTAGGTCCCCAGTTATAAAGAAGTCTGTGATTGCATGTTTTCTGGCTAATTTTGTAAAAAATTACAAGTGTAGAAAGATGGCATAGAAGTATTTTATACCTATTAACAATTAATGTTCACTGCTATGTTTTTCAGGAAGAGGGTTAGATACAACATCTTTTCAGTTTCTGACAGGACTGACTCCAGTATGGCCCAGACTTTAAGAATCTGCCCACAAAGCAGGAAACCTGGGTTCAGTCCCTGGATCGGGAAGATGCCCTGGAGAAGGGAATGGCAACACACTCTAGTATTCTTGCCTGGGGAATCCCATGGATAAAGGAGCCCGATGGGCTACAGCTGTCTCTTATACACATCTAGATGTGTATAAGAGACAGGTGTAACTGAATCACTTTGTTGTGTACTTAAAATAACAAACTACTATAAATTAACTACACTTCAGCTTAAAATTTTTTTTTAAAGCCCTAAAAAAGAAGGTAACAGACTCTCATTGTAGAAAATTTGGAAAAGACATAAAGAAGATGAAGAAAAATTCCTATATTCCTAAAACATATCTTTTCAGGTTTTGGTATAACTTCTAGTTTTTCATACAGATACTTTCCCTAAAATTTTGACCATAATCATATATTGTTTAGAATCCTGTCTCTTCTACTTATATTATACCTTAATATTTTCAGTCACTAGGGATTAAAAACATGACTGTGAATGAATATGTTATTTCATCAAACAGTCATTTCATCACTTATTAATTGTCCTATCGTTGGACATTTAGGCTATTTACAGTTTCTTTGTTTACAGTTTCTTTTTTCTCATTTTGCAGAACAAACTTTATTTGCATTTATAACAAACTTCCATGCCCAAGTCAGAATGGAGTCTTTGATACTCCATAGCTTTGAGTAATTACTTAAGGAATTAAGTAATTCCACTGAAACCAACCTCTCATGCCCAAACTGAACCAGCCTGTATCCACAAGAAGAAGAGACACTGAGTTCAAGAAGGTGGTATGCAGTCCAGACTGACAGCTCCAAACTCCACCCACCTCAAAGTATTTTGGATCACAGCTCATCAGGTTGACAGGGCTTGAACTAGCTTTGTGAACCTGGTTAATATTCCTGTTGTCACTGTTGCCTACAGGAACACATATTGGGTTGACTGACTGGGGAATCTGTTCAGGTTTTTCTGTAAGATGTTATGGGAAAACCTGAATGAACTCTTTGGCCAGCCCAATATTTTCTTGATGTCATCCACTTAGCACAATAGCCACACTTCTAACCTATAAACAGCTACTTCTGTATTAGAAGAGAGTGAGAATAAAAACTCTCCCATTTTGAAAGTCTAAAAAGAAGGGTGCACTGCTCAGCTGCTAAAGTGAATGTTATTTTGCAGAAAACATTTTAAATACTCAAATGTTTACTTGTATGCCATGAAGAATCTTGTTATAATAAAGTTCATGGAATTAAAAGGCTTGTTCTTTAGAAGAAAATCAATGACAAACCTAGACAGCATGTTAAAAAATAGACATCATTTTGCTGATAAAGATTGGTATGGCCAAAGCTATGGTTTTTCCAGTAGTCACGTATGGATGTGAGAGTAGGATCATAAAGAAGGCTGAGCACCGAGGAGGAATTGATGCCTTCCAACTGTGGTGTTAAAGAAGACTCTTGAGAGTCCTTTAGACAGCAATGAGATCAAACCAGTCCATCCTAAAGCTTGGTTGAAGATTCATTGGAAGAACTGATGCTGAAGTTAAACCTTCAGTACTCTGGCCACCTGATGTAAAGAGCTGACCCATTGGAAAAGCCCCTGATGCTGGGAATCATGAAGACAAAAGAAGAAGCGGGAGACAGAGGTTGAGATGGTAGGATGGCATTATTGACTCAATAGACATGAGTTTGAGCAAACTCTAGGAGATAGTGAAGGACAGGGAAGCCTGATGTGCCGCAGTTCATACTGTGGCAAAGAGCCGAACAAGACTTAGCGACTAAACAACAACCATAATTGTTCCCTAAATCATTCTCACTGGAACTCTAAATTGATCATTTGAATTCTTTCAAAGAGTGATATGCTTAGATTACTTGGGAATCTGGGTATAAACTGCAATTTGTCCAGTGTTTATGTGTAACCTTATCAGACCATGTCTAATTGAAAGATAGGAATTAGAGGTAATGGATTTAATCGATTATTTACCCTCTTCCAAAGTAATATGATAAACCAGCAGAACAGTGTGAAAATGCTGGGAATTTAGTTGGTGATGCTTTGGATTAAAAGGAGAGAGGAAAAGTAAACAGAAAATGACAAAAACAAAAGAAAGGAGTCGTTATTTCTATGAAATATTTTTTCAGTAGTCCAATTGGCTGAACCAAAAATTTGTTGTTTATATTCAATGTATTTTGATCACTGTTAAAGTCGGTGATTTGTTTAATTGTTGACTTTGAGAAATAGCAGGGTGTGCATCACAAGAGTCCCTGGCTCTGAGTCTCTAGGCAGGTCCTGGGAGAGAGATGCCTGGCAGCTTTCCTCAAGAGAGCTCCTTGACCCTTGAAAGCTCTTTCAGTAAAGGCAGTCCGTGTCTCTTTAGAGACGCTAGGGGAAGGCTGCATTCCCTCACCTCCCTCCACAGAGTAGAGGCAACTTTTCTTGGGAAGTCCGACAGGACATGGCTGGGCTCAGGAACTGAATCTGAGGCTCCACGTCCCCTTGCCCATTTTAAGAAGCATCATTCTGAAATGTGTACCTGGGAATTCCTCTCAGACATCTCTGCAGTGATATATTTCTGATCACAGAGCAGGCATTTGTTTATGGTCTGTTTACTAACAGTAGAAATGCATCATGTTAAGGAACTGTGTTTATGGGAGGCGAGAAATGGAATGTTGGAAAAATAAACAGTTCATTGAAAGGCCATCATTCAGCTGGGTATAGACGTGGATTCATCTAGTGAATGGTAGCCATTGTTACTGTGGTGTATCCCTTCCACTTTTTCTCTGTTCAATTTCTCAGAAAAGAAATTTAAAAGGTACAAGGGTAGAGATGCAGTGTTGATAGGCTATGGGTTGGGATAGAGGACAGAGAAAAGAAGGAACTAGCTTAGGTTATGACTTTATGTTTTATTTCTTGTCTTCCTAGGATAGGATTTCCTTATATTTGTGTATGTAGGAGTTGGATCGTATCTCAGAGTTCCCAGGAAGATCTGATCAGACTATTTTACCCTTAACTTACTGGAATTACCATTTGTTGACTTTAAAAAATCATTCTGCTTTATTTCTTTATACACATTATGAGGAATTTGACACATACAGAGAAATAGTTTTTAAGAAAAGATTCTCATAATTCTGTTACCCAAAGAAAACCTTTGTTAATGTTTGTGTCTCTTCTTCCAGCCTTTGTATTATAGTTTTCCATACATATGTAGAACATAATGTTAAGACCATAATATCATTGGAATCAAGTGGATCTCAAGTACCTGTTCCCCTACTAGCTGTGTGAACCTGGATAAGTAAGTTAGCTTTGCTAAGCTTTTCTCTCTTACATGAAATAAAGATAAAAATTCCAATATTCTATGGTTATTGTAGGAATTAAGTGAGCTTACGTGTGAAAGTTACATTATAATCCTTTAGCTACTGCTAATATAGTAGCTAATGTTAATGCTATTAGAGGTGTGATAATACCATGTCTTGCTTTTTCCCCTTAATATTATAACATATTTTTTAGATTATTAGAAATCCAACAAACTCATATTTAACATATTTTACTAAATTTTTATCATATTTTACACAGTTTCCTTTAAATTTCTACTATTTTAAGAATTCTTTATCCTAGAAAATATTGTCAAGAAGTAGATAATAGCAGTAGAGATAATAGGAAAATTATTTAAAAGAGAAAAGAAAAATAAAGAGCTCAGTCAACATCTCACATGCTCTAGAACATATCAAAGCTTTTTGAGTTCACCAAATTGTTTTCACACCTTGCATTTTTATTCATGGAAAATTATTGTAAATTGACAGAAGGTCAAGTTGGTTGGGAAGACCTCATGACTGATGAGAATTCTTGCTAGCAATCAATGAAAAAGCACATGTTTATTTTTCAGAACATTTTAGTTGGAAGCAGTTTAAACAAAGGCATCAATCACTAGAAAATAGTGAAGTGGAAAACTACATTACAAAAGGATCAAAAAATAGATTATTAGTAGTTGGAGTGATTAGAACTTCTGTGGGTAAAAAATCTAGCTGAACTTTTAA
This sequence comes from Madoqua kirkii, assembly GCA_006408675.1. Taxonomy (NCBI): domain Eukaryota; kingdom Metazoa; phylum Chordata; class Mammalia; order Artiodactyla; family Bovidae; genus Madoqua; species Madoqua kirkii. The sequence goes on from SJYC01062395.1 coordinate 32,532, forward strand.
CAGGAGAATTTGGACACCTTGGGAGGAGCAGGGGAGCTTTCTTACTATAGACAAAAGAGGCAGAGGATGTGGACAACATGAGAAAAAGAAGTGAGCCAAAGTGTGTGTGTGTGTGCGCGCGCGTGTTGCAACCAAGAGTTTGACCTATGAAAGTAGAAAGCACTTCTTATGAAGCAGAGGGAGAGGAATATATGGAGATTGTCTAAGACATGAACGCTTGCAAGGGAAATTGGTTAAAATACCATTGCAGATTTTTAAGTGGGCAAGTGGAAGCTAAGAGAAGATATTGACAACAATGATCATATATAATTATATTCTTCTTACAGTGAGGGTTTCTATATAGAATCAAAGTCACATGTAGCTTGCAGTGGACACTTTTTTATTATAAATACCATGGCCACTTGACCACCTATAAATGTTGGGATTGAAGCTCTTCCTCAATCACTGTCCTCAGGGATCCATATTCTTCTGCCATAGATCCATCCTCCAAGTCCCTGCTCCATGCTGCTCACTTCTGAGTTCCAGGTCACGTGGCCCTTTTCATTTGCAGAATCTAAAAAGCAAGGATTTGGATTTGCAGAATCTAAGACATAGTAGTCATGTATGGATGTGAGACTTGGGCCGTTAAGTGGGCTGAGAGCCAAAGAATTAATGCTTTTGAACTGTGGTGTTGGAGAAGACTCTTGAGAGTCCCTTGGAGAGCAAGGAGATCAAACCAGTCAATCCTAAAGGGAATCAACCCTGGATATTCATTGGAAGGACTGATGTTGAAGCTGAAGCTCCAATTCATTGGCCACCTGATGTGAAGAACTGACTCCCTGGAAAACACCCTGATGCTGGGAAAGATTGAAGGTAGGAGGAGAAGGGGATGACTGAGGACAGGTTGGTTGGATGGCATCACTGACTCAATGGACATGAGTTTGGGGAAGCTCTGGGAGATGGTGGACAGGGAAGCCTGTTGTGCTGCAGTCCACGGGGTTGCAAAGAGTCAGACACGACTGAGTGACTGAACAATGACAACAGAAAGACACAAGGAAGAATCTAGGTCCCCAGTTATAAAGAAGTCTGTGATTGCATGTTTTCTGGCTAATTTTGTAAAAAATTACAAGTGTAGAAAGATGGCATAGAAGTATTTTATACCTATTAACAATTAATGTTCACTGCTATGTTTTTCAGGAAGAGGGTTAGATACAACATCTTTTCAGTTTCTGACAGGACTGACTCCAGTATGGCCCAGACTTTAAGAATCTGCCCACAAAGCAGGAAACCTGGGTCAGTCCCTGGATCGGGAAGATGCCCTGGAGAAGGGAATGGCAACACACTCTAGTATTCTTGCCTGGGGAATCCCATGGATAAAGGAGCCCGATGGGCTACAGTCCACAGGGTCGCAAAGAGTCAGACAACAGAGGGACTAAGCATGTGCACGTGAGCCCAGTAATGTCACATTTTGAGTTTACACGGAGAAGGAAAGTTCTTTATCACCTTTTTGGTCTTTAGGAACCATCTAAACTTTTGATCATTTGACAACCAGGTTAATGGAGCTTTGTATACACTGGAGGACTCCAACTGAAAACCTTGTTCTACCTAAATTTATTCGATAGATATTTAATGGATACCTACTTATGTGCCAGGACCTACATGAAAGATTGATACTTCTTTAACCTTCCCTAACTTCATACTTTTTTCACTCCCTCTGACCAGCCAATCTTCTACATGTGCAGTAACAATCCCAAATCTTATGATTACATCATGATTTCTTACTCACCATCCTGGGTTCCAGGCTGAAGAATGGTCCCTATTGGGACACTATTGGTTTGAAGCCAAAAGAAAAGAGCTATGATAAAGCCACGCAATCAATGTGGAAAATTTCCTCAAAACTGGTGCACATCACTTCTGCCCATGGTTCATTGGTCAGCACAGGTGAAATTGCTAAGCCTGATGTTAATCGTGTAGGGATGTGTAATCCTCTCTCAGGCAGTGGTAGTCAAAAATTGAGAAGAAGAGTACATAATTTGCTACTCTCCATCTCAGCTTGGCCATTTTTCTGTGGCGGATAGGTAGCTCTTTCTTCAGAGCTTGCTCTCAGAATTAAGCATGAACATTCCTTTTGTGGGCTGGCCAGGACCGTAAACAGATATGCTGTATAGCCCCTTTTATTGCTCCTTCTGGGCGCCATGTGAGATCTTAGTTCCTCTGCTACTGCTAAGTCACTTCAGTCATGTCCGACTCTGTGTGATCCCATAGACAGCAGCTCACCAGGCTCCCCCATCCCTGGGATTCTCCAGGCAAGAACACTGGAGTGGGCTGCCATTTCCTTCTCCGTTAGTTCCTCTACCAGGAATCAAACCCATGTCCCTTGCATTGGAAGCATGGAGTCTTAATCACTCAACCACCAAGGAAGTCTTGAAATATTAAGTTTTTATAATGAAGCCTACCATTGGATTAGGTATTATTTGCTTGTTTTTAGCAGCTATACTGCACTGTTACTATCCATCCAGCTTGCAGTCATCTGAAATCTTGGGTCTTTCCTATTCCCACATATTCCTGCCCTATCTTGTGTTGCCTCACCTCTCTGTTGTTTGGTGTTAGCTCTGATTTGAGTCATATGTCAGGAGGGAACTAGTGGCTTTAGACACATTTCTACAGGGGAAATATTTCTCTGCTTGTGTGATTTCCTCAATGACATTTTTCAGATTTCTTCTACCTTCCTTTATGGACTGAACTGTCTCCCTCCCAGATTTGAATGTTGAATCCCTAATTCCTAATATGAATGATTTTGGAGATGGAGCCTTTAAAGAGGTAATTTAGGTTAAATGGGGCTTACCAGCTGGCCCATTGGTAAAGAATCTGCCTGCTAATACAGGAGCCGCAGGAGATGTGGGTTCGACCCCTGAGTTGGGAAGATCGCTTGAAGGAGGAAATGGCAACCCACTCCAGTACTCTTGCCTGGAAAATCCCATGCACGGAGGAGCCTGGTAGGCTGCAGTCCTTGGGTTCGTTAAGAGTCAGACACGACTGAGCGACTTCCCTTTCACTTTTCACTTTCACGCATTGGAGAAGGAAATGGCAACCCACTCCAGTGTTCTTGCCTGGAGAATCCTAGGGACGGGGGAGCCTGGTGGGCTGCTGTCTATGGGGTCGCACAGAGTTGGACACGACTGAAGTGACTTAGCAGCAGCAGCAGCAGCTGCAGAGCACATATGCTCTGTGTTCCTTAGGTTAAATGAGGTTATAAGGGTGGCCCCTTAATCCAATAGGATTGCTGTATTTATAAGAAAAGGAAGAGACACAGGGATGTACCTGCTCAGAGGAAACGCCATGTGAGGACATATTGAGAAAGCATTCTGTGAGCCAGGAAGGGAGTTCTCAGTAGAAACCTGTCCTGCCAGCACCTTGATCATGAACTTGTAGCTTCCAGAACTGCCAGAAGTAAATTTCTGTTGTTCAAGTCACTAAGTCTGTGTTATTTTGTTACAACAGCCTATGAAGACTAATACCTCACCCACCCGGTATGGTTCAGCACACTTGCACACAAATGCACACTCACCCACACTGTGGCGCGAGAAGGAGAATGCAAGCAAGCAGTCTACCTTGTGTCTCTGCCAACACTGTGACTCTATAGGGTGTTCCCTGTGAAATGTACCAATTAAAGAAATATACATATTGCAAAAATGGTCCTTAATTGCTAAGTACTGGGTGTGACATAAACATTTGAAGATCACTTTGAGTAATAAGTGCAGCCAAAAGGCAAAGAAAGGAAGCTTTAGAAGAAGGGAAGAGGTAGAATTAACTCAAAGGAAAAATGGATCTCCCATTAAGCAATTGAAGGCTGCTGCTGCTGCTGCTGCTAAGTCACTTCAGTTGTGTCTGACTCTGTGTGATCCCATAGACGGCAGCCCACCAGGCTCCCCCGTCCCTGGGATTCTCCAGGCAAGAACACTGGAGTGGGTTGTCATTTCCTTCTTCAATGCGTGAAAGTGAAAAGTGAAAGTGAAGTCGCTCAGTCGGGTCCTACTCTTTGTGACCCCATGGACTGCAGCCTACCAGGCTCCTCCACCCAAGGGATTTTCCAGGCAAGAGGACTGGAGTGGGGTGCCATTGCCTTCTCCGATTTAAACGTTAGGTGAGTCCAACTTGAGATCCTTCCAGGCCCTCTCCTGAGTTACCCATCACCAAAGTGATGACTTCCTCTCCTGTGAAAGTGAAAAGTGAAGTGAAGTCGCTCAGTCGGGTCCTACTCTTTGTGACCCCATGGACTGCAGCCTACCAGGCTCCTCCACCCAAGGGATTTTCCAGGCAAGAGGACTGGAGTGGGGTGCCATTGCCTTCTCCGATTTAAACGTTAGGTGAGTCCAACTTGAGATCCTTCCAGGCCCTCTCCTGAGTTACCCATCACCAAAGTGATGACTTCCTCTCCTGAATGCCAATTCAGCGCTCTCCTTCCTCTCACCTGCTGAGTGTGCCCTGACTCTTCCTCAGCCAGACTAGTCCATGCCCCACTTGAAGAGCTCTCATGGCATTTAAAGGAGGCCAGGGTGGACATTTTAAATATCCTGGAGTATTTGTCAAGGTTCCTGGAGGATTTCAAAGCATATCTATTCCAGGAACTCCACTCCAAACCTTCAAAATGTGTAGCTATGCACACATGCATCAATGCATCTCATACTTTATGATATGAAATCGTACTTTTTTAGGGCTATCTACTGTTGTCAAAGGACTGTCCCAGTGGCTTAGTAGTAAAGAACCCACCTGCAGTGTAGCAGAGGCAGATTCAGTCTCCAGACAGAAAGGTCCCCTGGAGAAGAAAATGGCAATCCAATACAGTATTCTTACCTGGAAAATCCACTGGACAGAGGAGCCTGGTGGGCTACAGACCATGGGTCACAAAGAGTCAGACACAACTGAATGACTAAACAACAACAGATGCAACAACCCATGTCAAGGCTTCTGGGTATTAAAGCACATGGCATTCTGGCCCTAAGAGGGGTGGTATTTCTGGTTGGGACATCAGCTATTAGCTTATGTAAGCCTACCTTACCAAATTATAAATGGAAACTTTTAAGTCATTTCAGTTCTTTAAGCTATATTTTGTATCAGATCAAATCAAATCAATAAGCCGCACTGCCTGTGAGCTACTCAGATGTGGTTTGGGAGGCAGAGGAGTTTCAACTATAGCCATTGACTTCAAGAAATTCATAATCTGGCCTCGAACTCAGGGTTTTTTATTTTCTAAAGGGATTTTAGTTTATATATTTCTAACCTCAAGAAAAGGAGAGATCAAAATAAGATATTTCCGAAAAAAAAACGACCATCACTAGTCTTGGGGGTTGCTGGTGGTGATGGATGAAGTGGCAAAGTTACAATAGGCTAGAGGGAAGGAGGTCCTGGGATCAGTGTGAGTTTGATTCTGTTTCCCACTCATGCCAGATTCTCAGCCTCTCAGCTTCAGTTGCCCTGCTGAATATAGAAAAAATGATAAGATCCTATCTGCCAGACAGTGTGTACTAGAGGGTAATAAACAAGGGAATGTATGGAAGGTGCTTCACAAGAGCTTGTGATATGGTAACCTTTCACTAAATTCTAGGACAATTTGTTTGCTTTCCCCTGTTGAACTTAAAATCCTTTTCCCCATAGGTACAATTTTTTCAGAATAAATCACATTTTTCTTTACATAAATTAATATGTTTAATTTAACTGAGGATCTCAAGTTATTGGTATGCAGAAGAGAGTTTCTTCACTCCTGTGTGTGAAAGAGTTTTTTTACTCTTTGCAACCCCATGGACTCTAGACCATCAGGTTCCTCTGTCCATGGAATTTTCTAGGCAAGAATACTGGAGTGGGTTTCCATTTCCTACTCCAGAGGATCTTCCTGATCCAGAGATCGAACCCATGTTTCTTGCATCTCCTAGTACCACCTGGGAAACCTTTTTCACTCCTAACATAGGATGCCACAACTAAGACCCAGAGCAACCAAATAAATAAACAAACAAAACAAAATAAAAATAAATTTATACATCGAGTTTTCAGTGGTCAAATTGTCACTTTATTTGTGGGCATGTGAGAGAATTTTTCTATTGTACTTAGGTACAATAATTCTAGACTAATGTCTACATTTCAGTTATTTTTCTCTTTGTATTTTAAAAACAATATCACAGAATGATCCCCATATTCATTTCAAGTCTCTTTTTTGCATATGTATTTTCCTTTTTTTTATAACCTAGAACATTTTCTTCTGCATTTCATTACTTTTTATAGCCAAGAAGTAATTCCTTTCAATTTATTAAACTGCAAGGCTAAAAATCATAACAATAATACCACAGATATCATTAGAAATACATACAACTGAATAACAGCAATCAAATCCTTTTAACTATATTTTTGTTGTTTTTCTTTATCCACAGAGGAAATAAATTCCAAGTATCTCATTTTGAAAGGTGAGATTGGCTAACCTTAGGGTTAAAACACATGATAGATATTAAACTTGCTAGAACATTAAGTGGTAAATTAATGTGCTCTTTATATAAAGATAGATTTATACAATTTTGCCTTTAATATCATCTCCATACTATATTTGTGGGTATGTGTGTATATGTGTGTGGTGTCTTAGGTGCTAATGAAACCATAAAAAGGGACAAAAGTTCACAAATTGCTTAAAAGGAATAAGTGCAGAGAATTGTACACATTGTGTTAATGACTTTCCTCAATAAATATTGCTTTTTAGGTAGTTTTGTTAACATTAAAGCAATAGTTGCATCATGGAGGCATTTATCTTATATCGTTGTTTTATAAAATACTGCACTGTAGCTGCAGCATTCCAAGACTTTCAGATAAAAAAGGAAGTAGTGAAATTACAGAAATAAATAACTTTTTCAGTTTAAATTTATTTAAAGTCCTTTGAGAGCTGACAATTTTTCTAGATTTCTAGATGATTTTCTACTCTGTGCTCAGTTCTGCCAGACAAGGAATCCTATCATTTTGAATTCAACAATATTTTTTCCCAAGAGGATTTTTTTTCCAGAGAGTTTTTTACATCTGTCTGTCTCTGCTGTTTAAAATGGGTAAACCACAGTTGAGGGTGCTCCTGATGGCCAAATAAGGTTGAGCAAAGTGGTAAACGAGACTCATGACAAGTAAGAGTGTAGGAGAAATGTGAGCTTTTAATGCATAAATGAATGGTGTTCAGGGAAACGGAACAGGAACTTCTTGTCAGTGGAAGAACTGTTATTGGTAAGTGGGAGGAGGATGTGGTAGTGATTTGGACACATATCAGATCACTTGCCTTGTGAATCATCCTCAGACACACCCACATCCTTAGCGGACTCTTCCGTATCCCATTTTTTCCCCAAGGTGGCATTAAGCATCAGCCTTTCATCTGGCCAGGCACTAAGTCAGCTTCTATACTGGTACAAGGGAAGAGACTCATCTCCAGGGATGACCCTGAATTTTGTGAGATTATGTTTCTCTCTTCCTTATCCTCACCCAGTGAAATGATCACTCCAAAAACAAAACAAAACAAAACAAAACAAAACAAAACCCCCATAACACAAAAAACAAAATATGAGTTTACTGGGAAAATGGAAAAATATTTGTTCTTTGTACATTTGGATTTGGGCCTGAGGGTCATGGCTGTTACAACAGTGCGTCCGCCTAACTGGTTGCTGGGGACAACCAGCTCCCACCTGGTAGAGTGGGTGCATTATGTATTTGGTAGGCAGATGTTGAAAGTAGAGAGCTGGGCCCACAGGTAACCCTCAGGTCTTGAATACTCACCTCCGTAACTGGTTAACTGTAAAATATTGGGATTTTGCTCTAAAGATTGATTCATCTCTCAAGGCTTTGTGGGTAACTTGTGTCTCTAGTTTTTTGGTTTTAATCTTATTTCAAATCTCCTAAAGAGACTTGCTGTGCTGTGCTAAGTCCTTCAGCTGTGTTTGACTCTTAGCGACTTCATGGACTATAACCCGCCAGGCTCCTCTGGGATCCATTGGATTCTGCAGGCAAGCATACTGGAGTTGGCTGCCATTTTCTTCCTCCAGGAGATCTTCCTAACCCCCTGGATTGAACCCACATCTCCTGCACTGACAGGTGGGTTCTTTACCACCTAGAGAGACTTCAGTTCAGTTCGGTTCAGTCACTCAGTCATGTCCAACTCTTTTCAACCCCCTGAATCACAGCACAGCAGGCCTCCCTGTCCATCACCAACTCCCAGAGCTTGCTCAAACTCATGTCCATCCAGTCAGTGATGCCATCCAGCCATCTCATCCTCTGTCCTCCCCTTCTCCTCCTGCCCCCAACCACTTTCAGCATCAGGGTCTTTTCCAGTGAGTCAACTCTTCGCATGAGGTGGCCAAAGTACTGGAGTTTCAGTTTCAGCATCATTCCTTCCAAAGAAATCCCAGGGCTGATCTCCTTCAGAATGGACTGGTTGGATCTCCTTGCAGTCCAAAGGACTCTCAAGAGTCTTCTCCAACACCACAGTTCAAAAGCATCAATTCTTCAGCGCTCAGCTTTCTTCACAGTCCAACTCTCACATCCATACATGACCACTGGAAAAACCATAGCCTTGACTAGAGAGACCTTTGTTGGCAAAATAATATCTCTGCTTTTGTATTAATATGCTATCTAGGTTGGTCATAACTTTTCTTCCAAGGAGTAAGCGTTTTTTAATTTCAAGGCTGCAATCACCATCTGCAGTGATTTTGGAACCCAGAAAAATAAAGTCTGACACTGTTTCCCCATGTAATTCCTATGAAGTGATGGGACCAGATGCCATGATCTTAGTTTTCTGAATGTTGAGCTTTAAGCCAACTTTTTCGCTTTCCTCTTTCACTTTTATCAAGAGGCTTTTTAGTTCCTGTTCACTTTTTGCCATAAGGGTGGTGTCATCTGCATATCTGAGGTTATTGATATTTCTCCTGGCAGTCTTGATTCCAGCTTGTGTTTCTTCCAGCCCAGCATTTCTCATGATGTACTTAAACTTTAATCTCTTTCAGAGTTCTTTATCTGTGAGACAGACCTCCAAGAATACTTGCCACACAAGGCAAGTAAGGTAAGATTAATCGATTCTTGGTATGATTAGTCAATTCACAATACATCCTGTTTTTTTGTTCTTTTTAAAGAAAGTATCAGCATTGACTTATATTTCTACACTTATTTACTGGACAGAAAAAGGATTGTTTATCTTAATTCATTTTTATACAAGTTAACTTCTAATTTCTTTCCCCCACAATACATTCTTTTTGAATTACTGCTTATGAAAATTGTGTAATAAATTCAGAGAGGTGTTCCTGTTGTCACAGAACTATGATACTTTCAGTTCATTCACTCAGCCAGTCATCCATTATTTATTCAGCTGGTCAACTGAATGAGCCTCACTTATTGTGGCTTTATGCTAAGTATTAGGGAAGAAGACAGCAAATAAGTTGTAATTCAGTGTTGGTAGTAATGATGACAGCAACAAGCAGCAGTTTCCTCTATGTGCTGAGCCCGTGACCTGTGTTAATTCATTTAATTGTCATAGTAAACTTTTAAGGTAGTGCGTAATTACTGTTCTCTACAAATTATAATGAGGTACAAAGGAGAGTATAAAATAGTTACCATTTAGTGAAAGCCCACATGAACCAAATGTTCTGTAAATATTTGATGTACATTTTGTTTTATCCTCACCACAACTCTGAAGGTTTTGGGGAGTATCTTTTGTACCTAAGCAAATAGAGTCTCAGGAATATTAAGAAATGTGCTAATAAGTTCATATAGTTTATAAGAAGTAGAGTTGGAATTGAACCCACTTTTAGTCTTGGTTTTTATGATTTTGTTGGTTCAAAGCAGGAGGGTGGGTAAAGCTCTTTAGGCGAAGGAATTTGGATATCATAGTCGATTGCCTTTTAAGAGAATTGGAGGTAAACTGAAAGATAACTTCCTTAAAATTGTGAGATTGTGTCTACCATTTCCCTACATGTCCCCACCTTTCCAGGTCAAAGTAAATCTCTCATTCCAGTGTGACTATGTAGGTACTTTGAAAGTACCATATTAGTGGCTCTTGCTGTTCGTTGATGGCACATGGCACTTCTGAATGCTTTAGCCAAGTGCCTAATAACTGAACATGTTATATTCATTCAGGACAGCTGCACCATGAAACCAGATGGGATTTTAAATTTGCATGTGCATATTTTTAAACTAAGTTTAAAATGTCAGTTTGCAACCTGATGTTGCCATATAGATTGTTAAATATTTTTCTCCAATAAAAGATAGGAAATGTTTCATTAAACTCCTGTTAAATTGTTCACACTTGTTGCACAATGCACAGATGTGCTTAGCTGGGTGAAATGGTTTTACAAGATTATTATGTGGTAGAAAAGAGAAAAATGTTCAGTTTTAGTTTGAAGTTCACAATGGCTATTGAGTAAAAAGAATGAGTATAGTTTTTTTAGTTTATGTAACTGACTTCAACAGTTGCTTTTGTAGTTGTTCTATATAATTGAACCATGGTGTTGTACTTTGAGAGGCATAGACTAATGGAGAGACCCATTTAAAGCAGGTTGTATTTAAAACTATTTGCATCAGATGAGCCCTGTCTTGTCACTTTTTTCTTGCCATTTTTTTTGGGGAAAAAAAAAGGTTGTGGTAAAATATACCATCTCTTTACCTTTTGCAGCAACTTCCTGACTGGTCTCCCTGCTTCTGTCTCACCTCCCCCAGATCATCTTCTATACTGCTGCTTTGTGAACTTTGTTAAATGTAGATTTTCATTCCTATTCCCTTTTTTAAAACTTTCAGAGGTTTCCCATAGCCTTGAGGATAAAATTCAGGCTCCTTAATTTAGTTTGCAGAACTTTTTCATGATTTGGTCTCCGTCTGCCTCATTAGCCTCAAGTTATCTTTTTCATGTTGTTTCAGCCAGCCTAAGCTACTTGACATTTACTGTCAAGTTAAATTCCTGTACCTTCATCAATGCTGTTGTCTCTGAGACACTCTCTCACCCATTCTTCATCTCCCAACCTTTCAGAGTGTAGCTTGGGCTCATTTCTAAGCAGCCTCCCTTGTGATTCCCTCACCGTATGCCACATTTCACCACAGGGTTCTGAGCCTCTCCTTTTGTGTTCTTCATAGTTTCTGGTACTTCTTTTTATCATATAGCACATAGCACTTTGTATTATTACAATTTAAATTTCTGTCTGCCAGTAGAATTTATTTCTCTTTCTTTAGCTCCTAACCCTTAATAGATCTTCAGAAAATGTGCTAAATGACTATTTTTAATACAAAGAATATATTTTAGATTTTTATATAAAGGGGATATATTAATTTGTCACCAAAAGTGTGATGAATTTTGAACAGTGTCTTTGTTTTCATTTTTGCTGAGTTGTGAAATTTTTCTAGTATTTGAAGAAGTTCCTTATAGAATCAACTATAGTTTAATTACATGCCAAACTTGAAATAGGAAATAAACCCTCTTCATCATCAGTAGTGGAGCTTTGGTTTGGAGAGAGCGACTGAACAAAGACTTTCTGATTGTCTCTACTATTGTGGTTCCTACCTCTTTCCTCAAGTTGGGATGATGGTGGGTAATTATGTTGATTCTAGCCTATAAGGGATATTGAACTGATGGAACAGAGACTCTATTGGCCTGTGATAATAAGAAGGGTGGACCAAGCTCTTTGTTATCCAGTGTCATACATAAGAGACATTTACTGGGACTTTAATAAGTGCAAGGTGCTGTGATACAGAAACAAATTAGGTAGGGTTCCTGCCAAACTGCCCTCTAGACTGTGTGTTCCTCAGAAAATACACATGATCTAGACACAACCCTGTCCAACTGAACTTTCTGAAGTGATGAAAATACTCTGTATCTGGGTTGTCCAGTGTGGTAGTCACCAGCCATATGTTGCTCTTGAGTGCTTGAAATGTAGCTAGTGAGGCTGAGGAACTGAATTTTAAATTTTATTTAGTTTTAGTTAATGTAAATTTGAATTGAAGAAGATACAAGTAACTAATGTATGGGAAAGCACACATCCAGAAGGGTGAACCAGTAGGTAGACAGATGTGTAAGTAAGGAAGTATGATTAAGTGTAATAGGTGCTATGAAAGAAATATATCTAGTGCTTTGTCTAGGGTTGGGTCAGGTAATATCTACAGTAAGGTGGAACCCAAAGGAAGAAGTAGATTAGTCAGTTCTGGGAGTGGGGAGAGGGATTCAAGAAAAATTTTGTACCTTTATGAGTCTTAAAAGATGAATGAATATACTTGATTGCCACCTGCTATGTTAAACAGTTATCGCTATCTTAGAACACTCACAGTTTACTGTTTTCTAAGAATCAAGGCATAGTAAAAACATAGTTATGCCTGAAACCTCACTGTATACAATGTAACATTATCTTTGATTCCAAAAGAAGTTTGGAGATTAAAAACTTGTAAATATCTCTGGCCATTATTATTAGAGCATTTACTGTATAAAATTGATTAGAAAGCTGGTAAGTTGATAATTCTTTTATTATATAATGATATAATGTTATATTAGTTGGCATTTGCACTTTAAAATAGGGTTTGTTATCCAGTGTCATACATAAGAGACATTTACTGGGACTTTAATAAGTGCAAGGTGCTGTGATACAGAAACAAATTAGGTAGGGTTCCTGCCAAACTGCCCTCTAGACTGTGTGTTCCTCAGAAAATACGCATGATCTAGACACAACCCTGTCCAACTGAACTTTCTGAAGTGATGAAAATACTCTGTATCTGGGTTGTCCAGTGTGGTAGTCACCAGCCATATGTTGCTCTTGAGTGCTTGAAATGTAGCTAGTGAGGCTGAGGAACTGAATTTTAAATTTTATTTAGTTTTAGTTAATGTAAATTTGAATTGAAGAAGATACAAGTAACTAATGTATGGGAAAGCACACATCCAGAAGGGTGAACCAGTAGGTAGACAGATGTGTAAGTAAGGAAGTATGATTAAGTGTAATAGGTGCTATGAAAGAAATATATCTAGTGCTTTGTCTAGGGTTGGGTCAGGTAATATCTACAGTAAGGTGGAACCCAAAGGAAGAAGTAGATTAGTCAGTTCTGGGAGTGGGGAGAGGGATTCAAGAAAAATTTTGTACCTTTATGAGTCTTAAAAGATGAATGAATATACTTGATTGCCACCTGCTATGTTAAACAGTTATCGCTATCTTAGAACACTCACAGTTTACTGTTTTCTAAGAATCAAGGCATAGTAAAAACATAGTTATGCCTGAAACCTCACTGTATACAATGTAACATTATCTTTGATTCCAAAAGAAGTTTGGAGATTAAAAACTTGTAAATATCTCTGGCCATTATTATTAGAGCATTTACTGTATAAAATTGATTAGAAAGCTGGTAAGTTGATAATTCTTTTATTATATAATGATATAATGTTATATTAGTTGGCATTTGCACTTTAAAATAGGGAAGATCTTCAATTTTTGCATGAACAAAGAGCATTTACTAGATACAGGCTAGTTTCTAGCCACTGTTATTGCTATTATGAGAGCTATTGATTGGAGAAGCACAGTGTACCTTTGTGTTAATCTGTGTGTGGATATATGCTGTCTGTATAAAGATAACAACATGGTATTGTTGAATATGGGATGAATGCTATGGATGTTACCACCTCAAGTCTAAAGGAGAGGAACGCTGTGGTCTGGGACGATTATAACAGATATTGAAAAACTGAATGGAATTAGAGTTGTTCCATGTGGATGGAACCTAAGTAGACCAAATTTTGGTGGTGGTGAGTCTCACTGAAACTACAGCAACAAGGGTGCTGAAGCAGGATCACAGGTCATATTTAAGGAGCAGCGGGCGTCTTGTTTGGCAGGCGTCTTGTTTGACAGGTGCTCTGAGTTCTTGAAAATGTGTATTTGGAAACAAAGGCAAGAGCCAGTTTACAGAAAGGTCTTACATGCTAATGAAGGTGTATAGTATTTATTCTGAAGGTAGTGGGAACCTGCTGGAAGGTTTTGTTTGGGATTTGCTGTCTTTCTTTTTTTCCCAGAAACAGTTGTGGGTTATCTTGAACTCTTGGGTGGCTGGCCTTGCAGATGCACCATACTTTGGTGTGTGTGAGTGTTTATGAAGAATCATGGATTGCATCATGGATGCTTATAGGAACCCTCCCTTGTGAGATGGATAAACCCTTTCAATCTGACTTTATTCATTTATGAAGTCATTTATATATTCAAATATGAGTGCTTCTCTGTGCCAGGTTCTATTCCTGGGGATGTAAATTATAGATGTAAATATATCTAGATGTAAATATAATTTCTGCCCTCAAGGAGCTCATAATCAGACCTTCATCTGGTGTGAGTTTTTGTTTGATGAATCACCTGCCCCACCCTGAGGACTAGGAATGAGGCTCCCCATGGTTGGTGCTGACCATCCATTTTAGACATTCCCTGGTTCTCACCACTGGCAGTGACTTCTTTTCCTCCCTAGTAGATGCTTGTTTCTCCTCTCACTTTGCCAGCCAGAGAATTCTTGCTTCCCCTGCAGCCTGTTGCCTGGCTAGAACACTGTGGCTTTTTCTATTTCTGTCACTTTATGTTAATTAAGCTAATTATGGCTTAAAAAATTTTTCCACCTGCATATGTGTCTGTTTGTCTAAGGGAGAATAGAGGAGAGGAAGTATATTTTATGCAAGTTTCTGAGCAAAAAGAGCTCTACTGCAAGCATCCCAGCTGCTAGGTGAGCCAGAACTGCTCCTGAGACATCCCCAGATTATGAACATCCTCATGAGGACCAAGACAAACCCAGTTAATAAAAAAGCTAAGAAAAATAAAGTGTAAACTTTAAAAATGCTCTTTGTTTGGGATAAGTCAACAAATGAGACATGTCAAGCATGAAGGAAGAAAGGGGAAAAACCCAACATTTGTTGAGGAGCAGCCACTGATCTGAATGCTTTGCCTATAGTTCCTCCATCAAGTCTTGAAGATAGATAACATTTCTGTTTTGCTGATGAGGAAACTGAGGCTCAGAGAGGTGGAATATAAGGTCTGTGTTTGAATCCTGGCTCCTCTGCTTTTTTCCCCTTTGCTTTTTAGTTGTGAAATTTTTGAAATTTAACTGCATGATTCTCGTCTTAATTGATGGTTTAAAAAAGGGGGGGTGGCAGCCAATACTTAAATCAAAGGATTCTTTTTTAGGATTTAATGAAAAACCTCCTGTGGAAAAATATAATTCAGAAACATAGTAGGTTGTCAATTAAATTTGGTTGAAATGTTAACCTCTTGTCACTTTGTTTAATCAGGGATTCCGTTTAAAGAACAGATTAAAATTCTTGGAAAAACTAAGATATTTTTACAAAGAAACATGGAGAATTAGATGTGGCCTAGGGTGTAATAAGTTCAGCTTACAGGTATATTTATTAGTTGATGTATTAGGTTTATTTGACAGAAGCAATAGAGAAAGGAACTCATGGGCTGAGGAGTCTTCCTTGAGTAGTGAGTACCAATTGTGCAGAAAATTAGAAGGTTAGTTCCATGTACCCTTCTTTTGTCCTCAAGCTCTCCTTAGGCCCCTGTTCATGCTGCTGGCACTTTAGTTTGGCTTATTGTGCTTCTTTTTCTTTTTTAAAGTTTCTACTTTTCAGATAAATCAGCACTGGCACATAAGTCTTATAAATTGTGAGATATGAGGGAATAAATAAGTAGAAACAAGGGAGATTTGCTTAGTATTGGGAACGGAGTTAGGTTCTAGCATATGTTTGTGGTGTGGTAATACAAAGTGTGATGTTTGTTCTGCAGAGTCTTGGGCTAAAGGGGACAGCATGTTGCCCAGAGTAAATATGAAAACTACTCAAAAGTACAAAACGCCACCAAAGTAGGATGGTGGCACTTGAGTCTATGGTATTGGAGGCAATATTGAGATTGGGATGCTGGAGACTGGGGTCTTAGTAGACGTGTGTGTGTGTTTCCTGCCTGTGATGATATAAAACTGCATTATTTTGCTTTGGGGCATGGAGTTATTGTAACTGTGGAACCAATTACATTTAATGATGTAGTTTTTATTTTATTTTTTTACAAGAACAATTTTGATGTTTCTACAATGCTTATATATTGGTTGTACAGTCTAATGTGGGTCTCTTCAATTGAAAGCTTAGATTATCAGGACCAGCCTGAGTGGTTTTCTTTGTCAACCTCTATCTGCAATATTTTATATAGCATTTTATGTTGTAGTGTAGTGGTTAAGGGCCTGGGCTTTGGAGTCAGATTGGCCTGAGTTTGAATTTAGTCTCAGGGAACTATTAGGTTGGTGCAAATGTAATTGCAGTTTCAGACCATGATTTTAAAATCATTATAACAAGGCTCAAACACATCTTTATTAATCAAATTAGGAACCATTATAATTAACACATTTTTGCCAATGAGAAAGAAGTTTGTTTATTCCTGTAGCATAAAAATCCATGCCTCGGGATCCTATGAACTCTTGAAAAGCATTTTCTGCCTTCTGCTGGTGTGGAAGCATTTTCCCTGCAAAAAGGTTTTGCGTGCTTGAAGAAGTGGTAGTCGGTTGGCAAGAGGTAAGATGAATGTGACGGTGAAGCAAAACTTTGTAGTCCAATCATTCAACATTTTGTTTTTTTCCAAAGTGATGTATAACTTAAAAATTTTTTTAGTTAGAGGATAATTGCTTTACAATATTGTAATAGCTTCTATGCCACAGGTATACATAAGTCCTCCACCTCTTGAACTCCCCTCCTACCTACCTCCCTATCCCACCCCTCTAGGTTGTCATACATCAAACTCCCACTGGCTATGTTTTATGTACAGTAATGTGTATGTTTCAATGCTTTTCTCTCAAATCATCCTACCCTCTTTTGAAGCATTGGTTGTGCTACATTCTGTTGAGAGTTGTCATGGAGAAGTGGGTGCTTTCTGCTGACCAGTGCTAGCCACAGGCATTGCAGTTTTTGGTGCATCTCATTGTTTGCTGACCATACTTCTCAGATATAACAGTTTTGCTAGGATTCAGAAAGCTGTAGTGGATCGGACCAGTAGCAGACCACGAAACAGTGACCATGACCTTTTTTTGAGGCAAATTTGGCTTTGGGAAGTGCTTTGAAGCTTTTTCTTATTCCAGCCACTGAGCTGGTCATTGCTGGTATCATATAAAATTCACTTTTCATCACAGATCACAGTCTGATTAAGAAATGGGTTAATTGTTGTGTAGAATAAGAAAAGAAGACACTTTAGAATAATACTTAAAAAAAAAAATTTTCAGTCAGCTCATGAGGCACTCACTAATCAAGCTTTATCACCTTTCTAATTTGCCTCAGATGTCAAACAACTGTAGAATGGTTGACATTGAGTTCTTGGGCAACTTCTTTTGTAGTTCTAAGAGGATCCGCTTCGATGATCCTCTCAGTGGGTCATTGTCAACTATGATGGCCAGTCACCGCGCTCATCTTCAGGGCTGTTGTCTCCTTTGCAAAACTTCTTGAACCACCACTGCACTGTATGTTCATTAGCAGTTCCTGGGTCATATGCATTGTTGATATTGCAAGTTGTCTCCACTGCTTTACTACCCATTTTGAACCTGAATAAGAAAATCACTCAAATTTGCTTTTTGTCCTAACATCATTTACCTAGTTTAAAATAAATCTAAAATGAGCAGCAAGTAACAAGTCATTAGCAAAAAAAAAAAACAAAAACAACCAAACATAAAGAAGAAATGCTCATTAAAATGATGGACAACATAACCACATTTATTTAAGAATGTATTCCAGTATCAAAAAGCAAAGTTCAGCCGTGCAAAACCACAATTACTTTTGCACCAACCTAATAACTATATGATCTTGAGCAATTGAGTTGACTTTACTTGTCTTAGCCTTCTCATTTGTGAAAGAGAGTTCATAATAGTTGGGATTATGGTCAGGGTCAAGTGAAATAATGTGCTCACTTACAGTAAGCACTCATAAACATTAACTATTACATTTTACTTGAGGTAAGATTACCACATGTGCTAGTTTGCTTATTTATAAGTTGTGGCAAAAAATACATGTCATAAGATTTATCATCTTAATCATTTTTAAGTGTACAGTTCAGTGATATTAAGTACATTTGTATTCTTGTACAACCTTCCCACTATCCATCTCCAGAACTCTTTGATCTTGCAAGACTGAAACTTTATACCCATTGACCCCCCAGGAACCTATCCCCCAACTCCTGGCAACCACCATTCTGCTTCTTAGCTCTGTGATTTTGACTACTCAAATACCTCATTTAAGTGGAATCATACAGTATTTGTTTTTTGTGACTGGCTTCTTTCAGTTAGCATAATGTCCTCGAGGTTCATCCATGTTATACCGTATGTCAGAATTTCCTTTCTTTTTAAGGCTGAATAATTGTGTGCGTGTATGTGTATATACAAAAACACATACCAAATTTTGCTTATCCCTTCACCATTGATGAATACTTGAGTTCTTAGCTATTATGAATAATGCACTATGAACACAGATGTACAAACATCTCTCTGAGACAGTGCCTTTATTTTTTTGAGTATAAACCCAGAAGTAGAACTGCTAGATCGTATGTAATTCTGTGTTTAATTTTTTGAAAAAACACTAGAGTGTTTTCCACAGCAGCAGTATCATTTTATATTCCCACCAGTAGTGCATGAGGATTCCAATTTCTCCACAGTGTCACCAACACTTGTGATTTTCTGTGTGTGTGTGTGTGTGTGTCTTTTTGGTAATAGGCATCCTAATGAGTGTGAGATAGTATCTCATTGTGGTTTTCATTTGCATTTCCCTAATGATCAGTGACTGAGTGCAGGAAGAGAAGGGGATGACAGAGGATGAGATGGTTGGATGGCATTACCAACTCAATGGACATGGGTTTGGATGAACTCCAGAAGTTGGTGATGGACAGGGAGGCTTGGCGTGCTGCAATTCATGGTGTTGCAAAGAGTCGGACATGACTGAGCAGCTAAGCTGAATGATCAGTAATATTGACATTCTTTTCAGTGCTTGTTGACCGCTTGTATATCGCCTTTGGAAAAATGTCTCTTCAGATCCTTTGCCCATTTTAGAATCAGATTTTTCTTGTTGTGAGTTTTAGGAATTACCTATATGTTCTGGATTTTAATCCCTTATCAATATATGATTTGCAAAGATTTTCTTCTGTTTTATAGATTGCCTTTTTTACTCTGTTGATAATATCTTTTGACACATAAAATCTTATTTTAAAAAATAAATATGCAGTTTTTATTAAATTCTACTTTTAATAAATTTGATCTTTTTGTGTCATAATTCAATCATAGGTTTCTGTAACCACTACCATAGTCAAGGTACCGAATAGTTCCAACACCCCAAAAAACTTCGTTGTTACAGCTAGCTTTTTAATAAGTGCTTGTTAGTAGTGTTATTGGAGAAGGCAATGGCACCCCACTCCAGTACTCTTGCCTGGAAAATCCCATGGATGGAGGAGCCTGGTGGGCTGCAGTCCATGGGGTCGCTAAGAGTCGGACACGACTGAGCGACTTCACTTTCACGCACTGAAGAAGGAAATGGCAACCCACTCCAGTGTTCTTGCCTGGCAAATCCCAGGGATGGAGGAGCCTGGTGGACTTCCGTCTATGGGGTCGCATAGAGTCGGACACGACTGAAGTGACTTAGCAATAGCAATAGTAGTGTTATTAAGATGTCTTGTTTGGGAATCACCAAGGTCAGATGCAGATCCTTTCGAAGTGCTAATAAATTTTCATTGGCTTGCTCGGGGATGCTCTGGGCTTTTCTTTTTGTCTTTCCCTCTTTCTTTTTCCCCACGTTGGTGACCTTGGAAATTAGATCCAGCCAACTCTCTTTTCATGAAGGATAGCACTGCTGACCAAATAGTTAAATGTAGAGATATTAGATTTTATGATATACAGTTTTGATAATCGTTCTGTTAAAGGGTGATTTTAAATCTTTTCTTATGATCTCTTAGTCCTTAGCTTATTAATTTATGGCCTTTATGAATAAGTGCTACAGCCAGGTCTTAATTATACTTCAGTTATATCTGATAGAGTACCTGAAGAACTATAGACAGAGGTTCATGACATTGTACAGGAGGCAGTGAGGCAAGACCATCCCCAAGAAAAAGAAGTGCAAAAAGGCCAAATGGTTGTCTGACAAGGCCTTACAAATAACTGAGAAAAGAAGAGAAGGAAAAGGAGAAAAGGTGAGATATACCCATTTGAATGTGGAGTTCCAAAGAATAGTAAGGAGAGATAAGAAAGCCTTCCTCAGTGATCAATGCAGAGAAATAGAGGAAAACAATAGAATGGGGAAGACTAAAGATCTCTTCAAGAAAATTAGAGATACCAAGGGAACTTTCATGCAAAGACAGGCACAATAAAGGACAGAAATGATATGGACCTAACAGAAACAAGAGATATTAAGAAGAGGTGGCAAGAATACACAGAAGAACTGTCCAAAGAAGATCTTCATGACCCAGATAACCATGATGATGTGATCACTCATCTAGAGCCAGACATCCTGGAATGCGAACTCAAGTGGGCTTTAGGAGGCATCACTACGAACAAAGCTAGTGGAGGTGATGGAATTCCAGTTGAGCTACTTCAGCTCCTAAAAGATGATGCTGTGAAAGTGCTGTACTCAGTATCCCAGGAAATCTGGGAAACTCAGCAGTGGCCACAGGCTGGAAAAGGTCAGTTTTCATTCAAGTCCCAAAGAAAGCAATGCCAAAAAATGTTCAAACTACCACACAATTGCACTCATCTCACACGCTAGCAAAGTAATGCTCAAAATTCTCCAAGCAAGACTTCAACAGTACGTGAACCATGAACTTCCAGATGTTCAAACTGGATGAGAAAAATCCAAAAACCAAGAAAGTTCCAGGAAAACATCTACTTTCATTTTATTGACTACACCAAAGCCTGTGTGGATCACAACAAATTGTGGAAAATTCTTAAAGAGACGGGACTACCAGATGATCTTACCTGCCTCTTGAGAAATGTGTATGCAAATCAAGAAGCAGCAATTAGAACTGGACATGTAACAACAGACTGGCTCCAGATAGCAAAAGAAGTATGTCAAGGCTGTTTATTGTCACCCTGCTTATTTAACTTACATGCAGAATACATCATGTGAAATGCCAGGCTGGATGAAGTACAAGCTGGAATCAAGATTGCCAGGAGAGATATCAGTAACTTTAGATATGCAAATGGTACCACCGTTATACCAGAAAGTGAAGAAGAACTAAGGAGCCTCTTGATGAAAGTGAAAGAAGAGAGTGAAAAAGTTGGTTTAAAACTCAACATTTAGAAAACTAAGATCGTGGCATTTGGTCCCATCACTTCATGGCAAATAGATGGAGAAACAATGAAAACAGTGACAGACTTTATTTGGTGGGGGGGTCTCCAAAATCACTGCAGATGGTGACTGCAGCCATGAAATTAAAAGACACTTGCTCCTTGGAAGAAAAGCTATGATACACCTAGAGAGCATATTAAAAAACAGAGACATTACCTTGCCAACAAAAAGTCAAAGCTGTGGTTTTTCCAGTAGTCATGTATGGATGTGAGAGTTGGACCATAAAGAAAGCTGAGCAGTGAAGAATTGAAGCTTTTGAACTGTGGTGTTGGAGAAGACTCTTGAAAGTCCCTTGGACTGCAAAGAGATCCAACCAGTCCATCCTAAAGGAAATCAGTCTTGAATATTCATTGGAAGGACTGATGCTAAAGTTGAAACTCCAATACTTGGGCCACCTGATGCGAAGAACTAACTCATTAGAAAAGACTCTGATGTTGGGAAAGATTGAAGGCAGGAGGAGAAGGGGATGACAGAGGATGAGATGGTTGGGTGCCATCACCGACGCAATGGACATGAATTTGAGGAGGCTCCAAAAGTTGGTGATGCACAGGGAAGCCTGGTGTGCTGCAGTCCATGGGGTTGCAAAGGGTTGGACATAACTGAGTGACTGAACTGAACTGACAGCTAGGTCTTAATTATACTTCCTAGCAAGAAGTTGGGCATGAGAGTGAGAAAGAGCCTTAGATTTGGAGTACATGAATGTAGGACCAACTCTTGTCTCTGATAATTTACCCTAGATCTTGTTGTTTAGTTGCTAAGTTGTGTCTCACTCTTTGTGACACCATGGACTGCAGCATGACAGGCTTCCCTGTCCTTCATTATCTCCTGGAGTTTGCTCAAACTCATGTCCGTTGAGTCAGTATTGCCATCCAGCCATCTCATCTTCTGTCGTCTCCTTCTCTCCTCCTGCCCCCAATCCCTCCCAGCATCAGGGTCTTTTCCAGTGAGTCAACTCTTCACATCAGATGGCCAAAGTATTGGAACTACAGCTTCAGCCCAGTCCTTCCATTGAATATTCAAAGTTTATCTCCTTTAGGGTTAGCTGGTTGTAGTCCAAAGGACTCTCAAGAGTCTTCTCCAGCACTACAGTTTGAAAGCATCAATTCTTGGGCACTCAACCTTCTTTATGGTCCACCTCTCATCCATACATGACTACTGGAAGAACCATAGCTTAGACTATATAGACCTTTGTCAGCAAAGTTATGTTTCTGTTTTTTAATATGCTGTCTACGTTGGTCATAGTTCTTCTTCCAAGGAGCAAGCGACTTTTAATTTAGTGGCTATAGCCACTGTCCACAGTAATTTTGGAGTCCAAGGAAATGAAATTTGACAGTGTTTCCATATTTTCCTCATCTATTTGGCATGAAGTGATAGGAGCAGATGCCATGATCTTCACTTTCTGAATGTTGAATTTTAAGGCAGCTTTTTCACCGTCCTCTTTCACCTTCATCAAGAGGCTTTTAGTTCCTCTTCACTTTTTGCCATTAAAGTGGTATCATCTCCATATCTCAGGTTGTTGATAATTCTCTCTCTAGATCTTGTCATTGTTGTTCAGTTGCTCAGTTGTGTCCGACTCTTTGTGACCTAATTGCTGCAGCACGCTAGGCTTTCCTGTCCTTCACCAACTTCTGGAGCTTGCTCAAATTCATGTCCTTTGAGTTGGTGATACCATCCAATCATCTCATCCTGTAGCATTCCCTTCTCCTGCCTTCTATCTTTCCCAGCATCAGGGTCTTTTCCAACGAGTCAGCACTTCACATCAGGTGGCCAAAATATTGGATCTTAATTCATTTAATTTTTATGAACTGCAAAATGTATGAGGTGACAACTCCTATCTCATGGGCTTTTTGGTTGTGTTGAGTAAAGAAGGAGTTATCTGGCTTTCAATAAGTGTTCATTTTATTGTGAATAGTAAGAATGTTGATAAGCGGAACCTGAAACAACCCCAGATAACATTTTTAAAGTTTTTTAATAACAGCTTTATTGAGCTATAATCCACATGCCATATAGTTCACCCATTTGAAACATACAGCTCAATGCCTTTTTATTCATGAAACTGTGCAGCCATCATCACAGTTTTAGAACATTTTCATTATCCCACAGAGAAACATATACCCTTTAGCAGTCACCCCACGCTTCTCCCATCTCCACAGCCCTAGGCAAACACTAATCGGTCTTCTACAGTAGGCTTGGCTGGTCTGGATATTCCATATAAATGTTATCATAAAATATTTGGCTTTTTTTTCAGAGTTCATCCATGTTGTATCATGTATCAATACTTCATTCCTTTTTATTGCAGAGTATTCCAGTATATGGATATTTATATATTCATCAGTTAATATTAAATTAAATCAATAAATGGATAAACTTAATAAAATTAATTTATATAAATATTATATAAATATATAAACATAAATGAGTTTAATTTAACTTAATAAATTGATCAGTTTATTTGTCTATTCATCAGCTAATGCTTTTCAACTGTTGCGAATAATGCTGCTGTGAACATTTGTATCTGAAATTTTTGTATGGATATGTTTTATATGTTTTCATTTTCCTTAGGTAGAGGAATTCTAGGGGTGGAATTGCTGGATCATATGATACGTTTATATTTAACCCTTCGGGGAACTCCAAACTGTTTACTCAAGTGGTTGTACCATTTTATTCCCCCAGCAGTATATGAGGGTTTCACTTTGCACATGCTCTCCACCATTTTTCTTTTTTATTTTAGTCATCCTGGTGAATGTGAACTGAGTGATATCTCGTGACTTGATTTGTATTTCCTTGGTGGCTAATGATGCTATCTTTTCATGTGTTTATTGTCTATCTTATTACTATTATTACATATCTCTCTGTGTTTTACTATTTAGCTAGGTTATATCCCTTTTTAATAAGGTGATGATCTGAACCCAAAGATGTTCTTATTAATACTTGCTGATTTGTTAGCTGATTATAAGAGGAACCCAGAGGAAGAAAAATAGGGCTTCATTTTATCAATCTCTCCTTTTTTAGTTAATTCTACATTCAGTTCAGTTCAGTCGCTCAGTTGTGTCCGACTCTGAGACCCCATGAATCGCAGGATGCTAAGCCACCGTGTCCATCACCAACTCCCGGAGTTCACTCAAACTCATGTCCATTGAATTGGTGATGCCATCCAGCCATCTCTTCCTCTGTCGTCCCCTTCTCCTCCTGCCTCCAATCCCTC